>PVKU01004379.1:0-148635 GCA_004027475.1 Anoura caudifer | reverse complement strand
GGTTTATAAGGCTGCTCAATGAACTTAGAACTTCAACACCATAAAAATGGACATAGAAACCATAAAAAGAAAATAAATGAAGGATTAAACTAACTAAAATGAAGAATAATTTACAGGGAATCAACAGTAGAGTAGATGAAGCCAAGGATCAAATCTTCAATTTGGAGTATAAAGAAGCAAGAAGTACCCAATTAGAACAGCAAAAATAATAAAAAAAAAGGATCAAAAAAAAAGAGGATAGTGTAAGGAGCCTCTGGGACAACTTCAAGCGTACCAATGCTGGCATCATGGGAGTATGGGAAGCAGAAGAAAAGAGAGCAGTTTAAAACCTATTTGAAAAATATAATGACAGAAAACTTCCCAAACCTGGTGAAGGAAATGGACATACAGGTCCAAGACATGCAGAGAGTCCCAAACAAGATGAACTCAAAGTGGACCATAACAAGACACTTCATAATTAAAATGGAGACAAAGAAAGAATCTTCAAAGCAGCAAAAGTAAAGGATTTAGTTACCCACAAGGGAGCTGTCATAAGACTGTCAGCTGATTTCTCAATAGAAACTTTGCAGGTCATAAAAGATTGGCAAGTGATGAACAGCAAGGACCTACAACCAAGAATACTCTCTCTATACAGCAAAGCTATCATTTAGAATCAAGGGACAGATAAAAGAGCTTCCCATACAAGAAAAAGCTAGAGTTCCTCATCGCCAAACCAGTATTACATTAAATATTAAAGTTCTTCTTTAAGAAGAAAGAAAAAGATAAAACATATGAACAAGAAAATGGTAGTAAATAAACAAGTAAAACAGTAAGATCCTCATAGATACAGTGAATATTTTGATGGTTTCAGATGGGAGAGGGGTTGAGGGAATGGGTGATAAAGGTGAAAGGATTAAGAAGTAAAACTTGGTTTTTACACAGTAGTCATGGAGATGTGAAGTACAACATACGGAATACAGTAAATAATATTCTAATAATTATGTATGGTGGTGAGATTTATTGAGAAGATCACTTGGTAAATTATATAAAGTCTAATCGCTGGGATGTACACCTGAAACTAATATAATATTATATGTCAACTGTAATTAAAAAAATGATTTAAATAAAGAAGAAATGATCTTTCATTTTCTATTACTGTCACTACTGGGTATTTTAAATTAGAATTTTATAAATTAAACTTTATGGGTCTTCCTAAATTGCAATTGGGAAGAAAGTTATATGGTAATATTGGCATAAAAATTTTTGTGTAATTATGTAGTGAAAGTAAATGAGTAATAATTCCTTTTAAATTAAGTGCAATATTCTACTTTAGTATTAAAATATATTATATACGTATAAATGTAAATATATAAAAACATTGCTGTGTATCAAATATGAGATGGGAATGTTGTAAGGCAGTATTTAAATTTTAGCTCCATAATTATTACTCTTGTTTTAATTAAATATGCAACTAAGCTAACATCCCATCTGAAATGATATATCCAAATAAAACAAAGTAATATTTCTTTGAAACATTCAATGATCATTTCATAATCTCATTTTCTACTTTCCTCCAAAGAGAAAAAAAACTCATAAAAATATAAATCAGCAGTAAACTATATATGGCTTCAGAACAGGAAATAATGTTATTTCTTTAAATATAAATAAGAACTATAAAGACATTTTTTCAAACAGTAGAAATTTAAAGCATAAGATAGAAGCTAGTAAGTACCACACCACAAAAATAATCATTTTCCAAGGGACTTCAATTAATGGAAAGTTCGAGCAAGGAAGAGCACACTTGAATGAAGGAATCTTGAGGCAAGAGGCAACCTTGATGCCAGAGGCAAACAGTCACAGTCACAGGACAATGAAGAAAGGAGTCTTTCCTCTTTTCACTCACTGACAATTTGTCAGATAGGGCAATTGATAAGGTAGAGCAATAGATAAACTCCTTAGTCTCAATTTCTACTTTCATTTCAATGTGGGAACAACCTACTGAAAGAAGATTGATAGAAAAAGAAAATTTCTAACAAGCTTGTCAATAGATGTGAGTAAACACAACAGGAAATTGCTTGATTAACCCTTTCTTCTCAAATTAAGAAATCTTACATTTCTGACTTCCTGCCAAGATAGAGGCATAGGTAGATAAGCTTTGCCTTTCTACATAACCAAAAGAAGGGCAACAACAAATTTAAAAACAACAATAAAAAATTACCAGAACTACCAAATTGAACTGTGTGGAAGTCCAACAAGCAAGGAGTTAAAGAAGAAACATTCATCCAGACTAGTAGGAGGGGCAGAGATGGGCAGCCAGGGCAGAGAGAGACACATGGCAAGGCCATGGCTGGCAGACCAGGCAGTTATACATTTACCTGCAGATAAACCAAGAGGAACAACTGGGGAACAAGACAGATTGCACAACCCAGGTTTCCAGCACAAGGAAATAAGGCTTCAAAATCTCTGGCTGTTAAAACTTCTGGGAGTTGCAGTGGTGGGACAAACTCCCAGATTCACTGGAGGGTTTATTGGAAAGACCCACAGGGCCCTAGAATGTTCACAAACCCAACCACCCCAGAATCAGCATCAAAAGGGCCCAATTTCCTTATGAGTAGTGGTGGAAGTGACTGAAAGCTGGCTGAGAGCTGAGACAGTCCTGCCCTGGTAAATACATAAGGCTTTGCCCCTTACAGTGTAACAGGCACACTGAGGGGGGAAAAAGGCCCTAGTGGAAGAACAGATCAAACTTCCAAAAATAGAACTAAGTGATGAAGAGACAGCCAATCTGTCAGATACAGAGTTCAAAACACTGGTAATCAGTATGCTCACAGAAATGGTTGAGTATGGTCACAAAATAGAGAAAAAAGTGAAGACGATGAAAAGTGAAATAAAGAAAAATATACAGGGAACCAACAGTGAAGGGAAGGAAACCAGGGCTCAAATCAATGATTTGGAGCAAAAGGAAGAAAATAAACATTCAACCAGAACAGAATGAAGAAACAAGAATTCAGAAGAATGAGGAGAGGCTTAGGAATCTCTGGGGCAACTAAAAATGTTCCAACATGTGAATCATAGGGGTGCCAGAAGGAGAAGAGGAAGAGCAAGAAATTGAAAACTTATTTAAAAACACAATGAAGGAGAACTTCCCTAATCTGGCAAAGGAAATGGACCTCCAGGAAGCCCAGGAAGCTCAGAGTCCAAAAGAAGTGAGACCTAAGGAAGCACACACCAAGGCACATCATAATTACATTATCCAAGATTAAAAATAAGGAGAGAATCTTAAAGCAGCAAGAGAAGAGGAGACAGTTACATACAAAGGAGTTCCCATAAAATTAGCTGATTTCTCAAGAAAAACCTTACAGGCAAGAAGGAGCTGGAAAGAAGTAATTAAAGTCATGAAAGGCAAGGACCTACATCTAAGATTGCTCTATCCAGCAAAGTTATCATTTAGAATGGGAGGGCAGATAAAGTGCTTCCCTATATAAGGTAAAGTTAAAGGAGTTCATCATCTCCAAGCCCTTATTATATCAAATGTAAAGGGACCTATCTAAGAAAAAGAAGATTAAAAATATGAACTTTAAAATAAAAACAAACTCAAAACTATCAACAACTGAATGTAAAAACAAAAACAAAAACAAGCCAAGCAAACTCCTAGAATAGGAAGAGAATCTCAGAAATGGAGATAACATGGAGTTATCACAGGGAGGGTCAAGGGGAAGAATGGGGAAAAGGTACCAGGAATAAGAAGCATAAATGGCAGGTACAAAGTAGACAAGGAGAGGTTAAGAATACCTAGGAAATGGAGAAGCCAAAGAACTTATATGTATGACCCATGGACATGAACTAAGCGGTGGTAATACTGACGGGCATGGTGGTACAGGTAGGAGGGGAATAAAGGGGAGAAAAAAATGGGACAAGTGTAATAGCATAATCAATAAAATATATTAAAAATAACTTTTGCATTTCTTTAAAGGCAAAAAAAGCTGAATACACTGTCTTTGATATCAACTTCTGTATAGCGCTACTTTGGTAAAACATCAGAGATACTTTCACCACCCAGAAACTATAATTATAGAGGTGCACAGAATTAAAGGCAACCATTAATATTGGTAGTTTGTTTAATTTCATTTTATCATCCCCATAACTTAGGAAGTTGTTAAATTATTAGTCCATTTTATATATAAGAAATCTAAGTCCAAGAGTGGCTAAATACTTTGCTCAAAGTCATGCAGCTGGTGAGAGGCAGAAAAGGGGTCCAACCCAAGTAGTTCAGTCCCAGCCTGCTGACCATTGTGCTCCTGACACAGTAAAGTCACTGCCAGTCAAAGTCCACACCTCCAATCTCTCCCAAGAGTTATCTTATTGTGCAATTTAGCAATCATACCATCCCTTCAACTTAATTTAATTATGCACTAAAATGTAGCTTAATTACAATATCATTATATATAAGTATTAGATCAGAATCCTCAGTCTGACTTCACAAAAAGTGGAAGTAATGTAATCAATCACTTTAGACCCTAACGTGTTACCAACTTTATCTTAATTTATATAGATTTAGATTGAATCTTTATCTAATTTGTAGACACATAAAAATTTTACTTTGTTTATTTTCCTTTGGTTTGTCCATTTCTTTTGTTTTGTTTTTGTTTCTCTCTCTCTCTCTCTCTCTCTCTCTCTCTCTCTCTCTATATATATATATATATATATATATATATGGTTATTTACATATAGTAAAGTGCTGCCTAGGGAAGTGAAAAGGTAGAAGAAGCAATTAATTTGCATGGTAAGGAAAAATAGTCAATGGCCATGGTTCAAAGATAATATGTACTAGAGTCAATAAAATTTGCAAAAAGCAATGTCAACATTTCATACTTGTCCTTTAGGTATTGAGTATGTTCCAGGACAGCAACTGACACTGATAAAATAAGTTCAGATAGATTTTTAAAAAGCCACTAATAAGTCAAAACCACTTTCTCAGGCCCTCTTTCCCAGAGCTGGCTGGATCCCATAAAGCATGACTGACCTTATTGTTTCATGAGCCTTGGTTAGAGAATCACTGGAATCTCCCTGAAGGTGCAGAGGCTCCAGGAACTTTCCAGACAGGACATACTAGACCACAATGACGACCATGCCTGATTAACCAATAAAAATTCAAAGCCCTAATCCCTCAGTCCTGGTGCTGGTTCCTATTTCCACACCTAGTCCCTCCTTCCCAACCTTGGGAAAGTAAAAATAAAACCTTTACTCTCTGCACTTTCTTGTTTTTGTGAATTCTTTCATGACCCATGTCACTGACCAACCACCCTAACAGTCACCAGGGAATGGTGCATTCAGCAAAATCTACTTATCAGAGATATAAAGTTATTTTTCTTTAAAACAGTATATCCCCTGATCTGTCTTTGAGATATTCATGTGTACACGGAATCCATCCATAAGTTGACTCAATATTTACTGAGATCTATCATGTGCTATTCAATAGGTATATTATGATCTATTGAAGCTTATCTGTGGGAATTGGAGACATAATTACAATAATGTGTTCGAATTGCAATAATTTGGCAAGAATAAGGTTATATAAATCTTAAATGTGTTTTAGCATGTTGGTTCCTCTGAGTCAGAGTTTAGAGAGCAGAATATTTTTAGGGTCCACCCTAAGGGGTGGGATTCTAGAAGGGAGAAAAGGAAATATTACAGGACTGGACAGAGTGAAGTCAGGCTGTTTTGGCAGTCTGACATCAGCCTCAGCCAACCCTAGAGGGAGCTCTGGAGCTAAAATATTCTGTCAGACTGCCCTCATTCAATCAAAATGTCTGGACCTCTATTCTTCCCTCTTAGTCGATCATTATTTATGGTTCACTTCACCTTGGGGAGTTTGACCTTGAGTAAGGTGGCTTTCTGGAGCCAAAGTGATACTGAAGGTGCTTCCAGCTGCAGCCTGGCTGCTGACAGGCAGGACTCTAAGCATTCAGCAACAAGCTCCACTTTGACGGGACCTGGGTGACACATTACTATGTCCATCACACCAGCTTTTGAGAGGGCTAAGCGTAGGAGGCCAGGAGTTAGGAAATAAAATCTTCTTAGAAGGAATGAAGCTTCAATTCGAAAGATGCATAGGAAGAAGTCAGATAAAAAAGTAGGAAACAAACTTTCAGACAAAAGAAAAAGTATCCACGGACAAGGACAACTGTGTGGTGATTGCAGGGGTTTGGGGTGGGTGGAGGTGGAAGAGAGTAAAAGGGGGATAATGGTACTGAAAAAAATAAGCTATTTAAAAATAAATAGAAGATAATGCTCTATACTAAAGGAATACAAAGTATTTGGTTTAGCTGGAGCACAGAGTACAAAGGCTTCAAAAGGCAAGAGGAGATGCTAGAGAGAGAAGCTCCTGGCAAAGTGAGTGTCCATTCCCTGCTATCTATAAACCGGACACTAGTTCCAGGAACAGCCAAGCTGTTCTTTCCATAATGACATATGTAAAAGGGTATCTATATTGTATTTTACACTGAAATATGAATCAATGTGGCTATTTTAGAACAATTTAGAGTTTAAATAGGATAAAAAGCCTACTTTTCCAAAATGAATAAATTTGTCCTTAATAACACTTTTAAATATATATGCCTAAATATATATATATACAAAATGTATACATACAAATACATATACTGCTATTAAGCTATCACTCAACCTTTTGAAAATGATATCTTGTTGAGAAATATTTTTGGTAGTAATAAAATTGCTTTTACTGATTCCACCACCTACATATTATGGAATTTTAACAGTAAATAGGGTGTTTCCTTCTGTTTGGGATTCTCTCTACCAATTATCTGAAGTAAGTAGTGGGATATATTTCAAAATATATTTTGTTGGAAATTTGCTTCCATGCAGAACTTGCACACAGGGATCAGTATTTTCTCTCAGAGTTAGGATTCTGCAACACCACTGGTGTCTCCTAATTTTATTATAGCCACAGTTCCTTTTGCCTCAGCTCATTTCAGAGACAAATATCCGTTAGTGACAGGTAACTTTTCATTCTAATGCGCCTGTACTACTGATGTCTGGGCCGCTGCGATATTCTATTTTGCACCTGAAATTAGTTTCTGTGTTACAGCTCTGAATGTGTGATAAGAAAAAAGATACAATAATTTAGATAAACTCTACTAAATGGCTTGACTGAAATAAAGCCAAAATGAAGGTATAAATGGCTGAAGTGATTAAGACTGTCAAGTTCTCTGGGGTACTGTGAGAGAATAAAATAGCTGATGAATTATTATGCATCCATGAATGTGAATTTGGGGGGATTTAATTAGAGATGTTCTATTACAGTTTTAAGGCCTATTTATGCTGTAAACCAAGAGCTGCCATAGCAGAGGATATTGGCCCTAATCAAAAACTGGATCTCCAGCCATACTGGAAAAGGACTCTTTTGAGGTGTCTTTAATGTTTCCATTTAGTGTTTCATCCTATATATGAATATAAAAATAAGGAAAATATTGTTGGTGTAACTGTTTCTTTAAAGATTTTTGAGGTATCGCATGGTGTGTATTTATATATATCCATGTATAATGTATGCATGTTTATCCATAGCCATACATATGTGTGTGCATATCCATACATATGGGTGTGCAGGTGTGTATACATATGTACATGTGAATTTTTCTGATTAGTGACCAGTATTCTTTATTAAAATGGTTTTAAAAAATAAAACCACAAAATGTGCCCATCAGCAGAATTATGCTACAAATATCTGTATTATAGGAAAAAACTGAACTCAATAGCCAATAAATTCTAATAATATGAACATTTTATATACTTTAATCTTCAATTTTTAAGGAAACTTTACCTGATATTATTAAAACATGGTGAAAATGTCACATGGGTTAGCTATACCACAACAAATCATATGGCATAATGAACACATAACAGGCATAGAGAAGGTCTCATTGGGTCAACTTCCTTTATTTTTTTATTTGGTCCCCTACTTATAATTACAATCATTACCTGTACACTGGTACTTCAGAGAGTAAACGCAAACTACTATTTTGTAGAGGATTAAAGGGTCACAGTTACTTGATATTCCTCATAGTGAAAAGTGGGGTCCATTTTCCTTGCCTTTGGACCTGGGTTGGCCTGTGATGGATATGATTAACAGAATGTGTGACAGAGGTGATGCCATAGTAAACCTAGACCTCACTTTCAAGAGGACTGGCAGCTTCTGCTGTGGTCTCTCGAGTCCTGGGCTGCCATGTAAGAAGCCTGACTACTGTGTTATGAAGACTCACCAAGGTGCCAACGATGTTAATAAAGCCATCGTGGATCTTCTAGACCAGCCCAGTTCCTAAGTACCATCCATGCATCAGAAAAAGTGTCAAATTGAGCTCATTCTGAGGTTCTGGCCCACAATGTTAGGAGAAAGATGTTGTTTTAAGCCATTAAATGTTAGAGTATTTTGCTGTGCAGAAGTAAATAACTAAAATAACCTTAGAAGACAGAACATGTACCTATTACTGATTTCTCAATTTATAGTAACTTTTTGGTCAGCTGCACATTATGGCAAGTTCTCTAATTGTACTGACAAAATAATGCCATATTGACTTTATCTTCAAGGAAAATCATGATTTGACTGTTTTGACTAAGTAACCCTAATTGGTGAAACACTGATAATATTGACACTATTCAATATTCATTGAGCTTTGCTGACAATTTATACTATGGGCCACTCAACATGTTCTTTACTTTTGTATGCCTACTTTTGTCCTCTGAACAACTAACTAATTTGATATGAAAGTAGGATATAATATTGCTTTTATTTATTAGAATTTTAGTTTCATTTTTTTAAAGAAATCAGAGACCTTGTAGCAAAGGGCACACTAGTAAAATTCATCAGGTGAATATAAAAAGTACCCATGTTGATTTTTTTCAATTAATTTATTTTCCAATTACAGCTGACAAACAATATTATATTAGTTTCAGGTGTAAAGCATAGTGATTAGACATTTATATACCTTACAAAATGCTCATCCTAAGTCTAGTGCTTATCTGTCACTGCATATATTCATTATAGCATTATTGACTATATTCTCTTTGCTGTACTTTATATCCCTGTGGCTATTTTGTAATTGTCAATTTGTCTGTCTCAGTCCTTTCTCCTTTTTCACCCAGCCTGCCCCACCCCCACCTCCAATTTGTAGGCAATCAATTTATCCTCTGTATCTATTAGTTTATTTCTGTTTTGTTCATTAATTTTTTAAAAATTCCATGTATAAGTGAAATCCTATAGCATTTTTCTTTCTCTGACTTATTTCACTTAGCCTAACATCCTCTAGGTCTACCCATGTTGTTATTTTTGTCTAAGGCTTTCATCTATTATATTAAATATAAGTCCTTCAAAACATAGTCCCTTTTAAGTTTTCCTATGTTTAACTCTCATACCCAAAGGACTAAAGCTAGGTTCTGAGGTTTTGTGCCTAGTATTTAATGTCAGAGTTAGCAGATACTTAACAAACTGGTAGAATGGCTTAACTTGATTCAAGTGACAGTCTATACAATAGTGAATACAGATTTTTTGGTAGATATGACAGTATTTTCATCATTACTAACTATCCTTTCTAGCCATCCTAAGGACACTTTCTGACTTCAATTAAGAAAGGATAGAACTTACAGGTGATAAAAAGCAGAATAGCATTTATTTCTTTTCTCACTACACTAAGATCTCAAACTTTTAATTTTAGAAATAGTATAGCTCTTCGAAGTTTCTATATGTTATACCACATTGTTCTTACAATACACAAATTATTCTACGGAAAGGGAATCCTTCATTTGAGACCTTTTGCTATGTGTTGCTGTGTTTCACTAAATTTGCATGTGAAAGGACATCATTAATAATTTTATATGTATTTATCTAAATTATTTTATAATATATATTATTTATTATTTTATACTAATAATTGTAAACAATTATTTTATGATTACATATTATATATTGTTTAATATATGCTAATTTATGATGTTTGCAAATTATGCTCCATGTTACAAATATATGATCCACACAATTGTTAGACTGATCATTTAAGCACTGGAGGTGGACATTAATGCAAATTTATCCTACATTCTTATTCTTGCTTCTGAGACCTTATTTTCTCTCTCCTTTATTTGCATCAGTTGACAAAACAACTTTAAGTTAAAATTTTGCTTTATTATATCTACCTTTAAATACTATTTTAAGAAATTAATAAATGAGATAAAACATATAAAGAAATGAACTGGTCTTTAGCATGACAATTTTGTAAGTTTTTACATTTGTTAATATTTTATAAGTTTAGTTGATTATTATTCCTATTGGTATTATCTTTTTAATTAGAGATTAATCTGGATGATATATATATGTTAAGTCAAAATCTAGCCCCTTCATCTCTGCCTATACAGCAACCCTAGAACTATATATAATGCCTCTTAAGCATACTTAGCCTGTGTGCTCCCTGTTTATCCCTGCACATAAACCACACTAACTAAAGCTAGTCTGTTTTGTGTGTCATTGAAGAATTAACAAATTTGAAATCTAGAAAAAGTGGTTCACCCTTTCCACATTTTCCTCCCATAGATGGTTAAGCCTTAGAAGCAGCATTCTGACTTATCATTGTATAGTTTCTTCAAATCTTAGGCAGCAGAGAGGTGTAGAGAAATAGTATTATTTTTGGTGTCAGAAACTCCAATGCTGATACGAATTCCAATGTGTAAGAACTGAGTCATTAACAAAGGTAGACAGACCACTGTTTGGACATAAGGAAATAAGAAAAAAAAGCTCAATATAGCAAAGTTTTCCATGAAGTAAAATCCACTGAATTTGAAGACCTATACTTTAGGAACTATGAGAAAACTACTGATGAATATACCTGATAAATATACATGTGAATATTCTCAATAAAATATTAGCAAACCAAATTCAACAGCATGTTAAAAAGATAAAGAAAGATTTAATCTTGGAACGCAAGGGCACTTCAGTATATTCAAATCCATAAATGATATGTACTGCATTAATAGGGTGAGAGACAAAATTATATGACCATATCAGCAGATGCAGAAAAATCATTTGACAAAATAAAATACCCTTTCATGATAAAAAAGCTCAACATTGGGTTCATAGGGAACACACCTAAACACAATAAATGCTGTATACGACAAGCCCTCAGGCAATATTTTAATGAACAGTGAAAGAGTAAAAGCTTTTACTGTAAGATCAGGAACAAGGGTGCATACTCTCACTACTCCTGTTCAATATAGTACTAGAAGAAGTCCTAGATACACCAACCAGGCAAGAAAAAATAAACAAAAGTTATCCAAGTTGGAAATGAAGTAAAATGTATTGTCTTTGATTGAAAAAATCGTATGAATTTTATATAGAGAGATTCTTAAAGAGTCCACAAAAAAATGTTAGCACAAATTTGGTGAAGTTGAAGAATTCAAAATCAATATGTAGAAATTCTATACAGTAAAAACAAACTTTCTGAAAAAGAATAAGAAAACCACATCATTCACAATAACATAAAAAACAATTAAATATTTGTAAATTATGTATCAGATAAGAGGTTAATATCCAAAATGCATAAGGAGCTTGTACAATTCAATAGCCAAGAGCCAAACAATCTAATTACAAATGGGCAGAGGAACTGAACAGATATGTTTCCAAAGAAGACATACAGATAACAACAGACACACCAAAACACCTCAACATCATTAATTATCAGGGAAAACCAAGTGAAAGCTACAATGAGATATTATTATCTCACTTTTGCTAGAGTCAAAAAGACCAGAGATAAAATGTGCTGGTGAAGATGTGGAGAACAAGGAACCCTTGTGTCCTGTAGGTTTAAATGTAAACAGGTACGATTTCCCCCCAAATTCCCCTTTTAGATACATATCTAAAGAAAATGAAAACAGGGTCCAAAACATCTGCACTCTCATGTTCACTGTAGCATATTCACAGTGGCTGACATATGGAAATAACCTAAGTACTCACCGATAGATGCATGGATAAAGAAAATGTAGAGTATGTATTTACCATAAAATATTCTCCAGCAATGGGAAAAATGAAATCTTGCCATATGCAACAACATTTATGGAATGTGAGTGCATTATGCCTAGGGAAATAAGGC
Source organism: Anoura caudifer (assembly GCA_004027475.1). Taxonomy (NCBI): domain Eukaryota; kingdom Metazoa; phylum Chordata; class Mammalia; order Chiroptera; family Phyllostomidae; genus Anoura; species Anoura caudifer. The sequence goes on along the minus strand of PVKU01004379.1, from coordinate 136,507 downwards.
AGACGAATATGGTAGGATAGCTCCAATATGTGGAATCTAATAAAGCTGAACCTCTAAAGGCAGAGTAGAGTGGTGGTTACCACGAGCCCAGGGATGGGGGAAATGGGGTGATGTTGATCAAAGGGCACAAAGTCCAATTATAGGATAAGTTCTGAGAATCTAATGTGAAGCACAGTGATTATAGTTAATAATGATTTATTATATACTTGAAAGTTCCTGAGAGAGTAGATCTTAAATGTTTTCACCATGGAAAAAAAAAGATAATTATGCCATGTAGTGGTCATGTTAGTTAATGACAGGATGGTAGTCATTTCATGATGCATGTCTGTCAAACACACTGCACACTTCAAACTTACACTACGTTAAATGTCAGTGATGTCTCACTGAGCTGGAAAACTGTACCACAGAAATAAATAAATAAGAAACTACCCATTTATTTTATATGCTGTCCTTTCTTTTTTTGTTTATTTATTTAGGGGTTAAATATTATTTTATGAAAAGAAAATTATAAAGAGAATATTTTGTTATATGTATATTTCATATACAGGGTCTGACAGAAGGCTTGCTTGAATGTGGTTGGTAGGGTAATAATATGGATGTAATAACTTATAGTTTTAACTTGAACTTTTCACCTCAAATGTCATATGGTATGCTTGAGTGTGATATTGTTATGTTACAGAATTACATGTTTATGATTTTGTAATAAAACAGTTTGTAATAAAAGAGGGACACTATTTGTGCCACACCTTGGGAATAACATAAGAGGGGGATCCAGATAAAACCAGTATTTATACAAAATTTGTATATTTATTGTTACATGTTTAAACTTCGATCACCATCAAAATACTCACCATTTGATGCAAAATACCTATCAAGACATTCTTTCCACTGCTTAAAACAGTTTTTGAAGTCATCAATTTTGATGCCTTTTAGTGCTTCTGCTGCTTTTTGTTTCACCTCTTCCCCATTGGCAAAATGTTTCCCTTTGAGGACTTTTTTCATCCAGGGAAACAAAAAAGTTGCTTGGGGCAAGATGGGTGAATAGGGAGGGTGGGGCGTGGGGTCAGGCCATTTTTGGCTAGAAACTGCTGAACACTCAGTGTGGTATGGGCAGGTGTGCTCATAAATCACCCATCATGAAATGGGCAAATGCATTGAGTCTTCAAGAAGAAATCCACTGAAGTCAAATGCAGCCTCTCACAACAATGCCAGCTGGTACACTGATATAGATGGGTTCCTAGAGCACTTGGTTAGCAGGGGAAGCCTCTACTACAAGGGGCTTGCCCTCCAGAAGATAATTCCAGTTTTTTGGGGGACACCCTGGTATATGTGCATATTTTTGATATTTGCATATGGTACTTCTAAGGTGGTTCCCCAAATAAAACAAAACAGAAAAGTATGTCCACAAAGTCAAATTGTGGGAGATTATCCTTAAAATTCTCTTTAAAGAGAGTCAAGATGAATTCAAATTCATAAAGTATTATTTGTAAGCAGCATTCTTTCCTGGTGTTGAAGTTGTAAGGGTGTTGTAAAGAGAACGTCTCTTTTCCTGATAAAAAAGAGAATAGAGCAGTGTATTTTACCTTCCCATTACACCTCATCCCTATGACACACTTAACATTTCTGTGAGGAAAGACATTCTGCTCTCAGGATGCTAATCTGAGTCTGTGCCTAAACTGTTTCTCACCCTCAGAGACTTTCCTGTGGCTTTAACATCAGCAATCGAAGTGGCGTTTGGAAAATCATTCAACCCACCTGGGCCTCTATTTTGCATTAATTTATTGCTTCAATTCCTTTATTGAGAGCCTTTTATTGAGCATCCAGACAATATTATTGTCAATGGTGACACAGTGTGAAGAAAACAAATAAAAATTTTTATCCTCAAGGGACTTCTAGGGGGAAAAACAGTCAAAACAGCTAGGAAAAAAATGTCATTTGGTGACAATTACTATGAAGTGCTGTCTTGGGGCAGGGATCCACTTTTAAATACGCTTGTGATGGAAGGCCTCACGGAAAAGGTAGCATTTAAGCAAAGACATTAAAAAATGAGAGAGACAGGAATCTGGGGGAGGGATTCCCCAGAAAGGGGAAGATGGGTCCAAAGGTGAAGTAAGAGTGTGCCTCCGTCAAGAAATGGCAGGGAGGTCAGTGTCACTGGAGTCGATCAAAAAAAAAAAAAAAAAAAGAATAGGTAGAAGTTTTTTTGGTGTGTGTTATCCCTGCCAGATTTTTGTATCATGGATATGTTTGTCTCAATAAATGTGTTAGGAAGTATTGCCTCTTCTTCACTATTTTGGAGAAGTTAGAGAAAAATAGCTAAAGAAAAAACAATCTTTGAATGTTCAGTAGAAATCACTAGTGAACCTATCTGGTCCTGGACTGTTTTGGGGGACAGGATTTTGATGATTGTTTTAATTTCTTGTATTAACATTTTGGTCTATTTAGATTTTCCAGTTCTTTGTGATTTAGTCTAGAATTGTTATATATTTCTAGGAACTTATTTATTTCTTCTAGGTTATTTAGTTTGGTGGTATATAGTCTTTCATAGTATTCTAGTATGATCCTTTGTATATCTGTGATCTCTGTGGTAAATTCTCCTGTTTCATTTTGGATTTTTTTTATATGAGTCTTTTTTTTCCCTTAGTGAGTCTAACAGAGGTTTGTTATTCTGTCAATCTTTTTGAAGAACCAGCTCTTTGTGTACTAATTTTTTTTTTGTTTGGGCTTTTTGTTATCTATTTCATTCAATTCTACTCTTTTATTATGTCCTTTCTTCTGCTACTTTGGGATGCTATGTTCTTCTATCTCTGTTTCCTTAAGATGTAACATTAGGCTGTTTACATGGATTTGTCTTCTTTCTTGAAATATACCTGTCATGATATAAACTTCCTTCCTGTGACTGCTTTTTCTGTATCCCAGAAGTTTTGATATGTCATACTGTCATTCTCATTTGTCTCTATATACCTTTTGATCTCACCTTTTATTTCTTCTTTGACCCAGTCATTTTCTAGTAGTATGTTGTATAATATCCTCATATTTTGGGGTTTATTTACTTCACTTTTGCAGTTGATTTCTAATTTCAAAGCATTGTGGTCAGAGAACATGCTTGGTATAATTTCCATCTTCTTGAATTTGTTGAGGCTACTTTTGTGACCTAAAATATGGTCTACCTTGAGAACATTCCATGTGCAGTAGAGAAGAATGTATAATCTGATGTCCTGGGGAGAAAGGCTCTGTAAATGTCAATTACAGTCATTTGATTTAATGTATCATTTAAGGCCAGTTTGTCATTATTGATTTACTGTTTGGATGATCTATATAGAGATATCAATGGAGTATTAAGGTCCCCAACTCTGAGAATATTATGCTAAGCAAAATAAATCAGTCAGAATAAACTAAGAACCATGTGATTTCAGTCACATGTGGGGCATAAAATTGAAACTCATAAACACAGACAACAGTTTGGTGGTTTCTAGAGGGAAGGGGGTGACAGTGTGGGGGGGTGGAAGGGGGCCAAATATTTGGTGATGGAGGATAATCTTACTTAGGCTGGTGAACACACAAGGCGATACACAGATCATGTATCATAGAAATGTACACTTGAAACTCATATGATCCTATTAACCAAAGTCTCCCCCATTAATTTAATAAAAATATACATTAAAAATAATCAGCTGAGTGGAAAAATGTAGTCATGGAGGTACTTAGGATCAAGGGACTGGCAGGTGCATTTGCTTTTATTTCTATTAGATAGGCTGTCATGGAGAGGCTTTAAACTTGAGCTGACTTGTGTTTTGGAAGGATTACTCTACGTGAGAGGAATAGGCTATGGAGAAGAAAGAGAGAAGCATGCAGACCAGGTAGGAGCTCCTAGCCCTTAAATCAGGGTAGTAACAGTGGAGGTAGTAAGAAGCAGTGAAATTCTGGAAAATAAAAAAGAGTTAGACCACATTTATTCATATATCCAAAGAGCATTTAATAAACACACATTAGATGCCAGGCCCTATCCTAAGAATAATGCATATAGTAAGGAAGAAAAGAGATCAGCCCTTATTCATAATGGTTTGATATGTGAGAGAACATTTTAAGATGTAGGGCTGCAACAACATTCTCAATAAAGTTCAGAGATGTGCAGAAAATGTACTCCTTTCTGCAGGGGAATAAAAAACACAAGCACATGGTGGCATAGCAAACAGGGTGGCTGGTAGTTGATGTTGCTAATAATCGTCACATCTTCTATCAGCATTTCAATAAGAAGCCAATGAAAAAGGGAGATGGTGTGTCTAAAAAATGTTAATCATCTGCACAGATGTCTGCTCTTTCTGAGGAATTCCTATCCCCCCTTTCAGCTTCGCAAAGCATGTCTCTTTATGGATCATGTTATTAATGAAATGGAAAAGAATGTGCAAGAAAGCCTGCTGTTGTCTGAAATTATCTTTATTTCTATACTGCCACTGGCAATAACTGTCTCCTCTCCAGAATTCTGGAACAGTGAATTCTTTCTTCACCAGATTAAAAGCAAAAAGAATAAAAACAAAACAGAACTACAACCACAGGGGGAAAATAATTTACCATTATGGAATTATGCTTTTGTTGATGTATTTTGACTTGGGGTGATGTGCACAATTTTTCAGCAATTCATTTTAAATAATCCAAGATTATCAATTTAGTATCTGCTAATTAAGATAATTCCCAATATTGCTTGTTATTCCAAACAATATGTCAGTGAGGAATAGGAGGAACTGTAATTTTCCAAGCTAGCACTATTGAATTCTAGCTGTCATATGGATGTCACCTGTGTACCAGCAGGTTAAAGCTGCCTGGGAAACTGACAGGATATAGTACTTTGATGGACCTGCCTTTGCATAGGGAAGTCATCAAGTTCCTACAACGCCCTCCAATACCCACTTTATCTAGCACCAGAGTCCTTGCAAGTATATAGGGCAGAAGCAGAAGCATTTCAAACCTTCTCATTTATGACTTAAGGCTAAAATGCTTTATAATACATGTATACATATGTTATATATACATGTATATATGTATGGATGCATACATGCAATATATGTATGTATATAATATACAGGGTCTGGCACAAATAATGCCTCTTTTTTATTTAAAATATTTTATTACAAAGTCTTAAGTATATAAGTCTGCACCATTACAAATAACACACTTAAGCACACCATCTGATATTTTAGGTGAAATGTTCAAATTAAAAGTATAAATTATTACACCTATATTATTACCCTACCAACCACACTCAAGCAGGCCTTACTTCTGCCGGGCCCTTTATGTGTGTATATACATATATATTCAACCTGATTTATTTCATAAACATATATTTTTCAATTTCTTTCTCTCTCTCTCTCTTTTATTCTTTTACCAGTTGTTCTTAACAAAAAGTGCCTGTCAGAATTCCTTTTGGGATTTGGCATAAAAATATATGTAAATTCTTATCTTACTTATGGATATTATAATTCAGTAGAGGTAGCAGAAGACCTAAGCATTTACAATACAAAACATCTCCCAGAGTTTTGTTTCTGGTAGTGTGGTAGACTTTTTAACTTGTATGATTCTCTTAATGGAAACAATTTTAAAAGCTAAAAAAGATTGATGGGGAATATATATATATATTTAAACATAGAATAAATATATGCATTTATATAAATATATATTTAATATATGCATTTAAACAGACATTCATACATATCTTTTTTAATATATCACTGAGCGGGCAAGAAATAAAGAATCTACAGATATAAAAAATGAAGTGAAAACAGAAATCCTGAAAGGTGAGTAAATGCCAAATTCAGCATTTACCCTCTTAGTATATCCAAAATTTGGTAACTTTGAGCTTCTGTTTTGACAAATCAAAGCACACAGAAGATAAAGCCTAAGTTTTACCACAGATAGGGAGTATATCAGAAAACTTCAAATAAAGCTTACACTCTAGGAATAGCAACTCAGTATAAAGTTTAATGCAAACTAAACACATAAAACTATGAGAAGGAAACCCATTTGTCTTGACTTTGACAATGAATAGAATAATTAAAAAAATTGAAATTAAAACAAAATAAATTCCCCAGATTTTCCTAATCACAAACCAGGATGCATACAATTTTTCAGTCTTTACTTAAATTTTTATGCTATCTGGTTGAACATAAAGCATCAAAAAATTAACATAAAGTAGATTCTAGTTTGGTGGGCTTTATTGGTAACTGAGAAATCAATGATAAATTTTCACTGAAGTAATGCAATTTCAAAAAAGCCTTGAATAATTTCCCCAGCAAAAATTCCCCAGGAAAATGAAACTGCAGTAAAAAATCACAAATAAATATGAGAACAAGGCTGCATGAATAAAAACAAGAAGAGATAAAAGATGGAAGCATCAAAGTCACCAAGACTTATTACAATTAACAAATCAAATTAACAAGGCAATTGTTATGTTTCATGAATAATTTGTAATAATGAGATGGACTGAATCAACAAAGTACACTTAAAAATAGATATTTAAAAATAAAAATAGATAATAATTTTAGTAGTTCAGTAAAATGGGTTAAATTTCAGTGTAGACACAACTGAATATATTAGAAGTTGTATGAGAAGAAATTCAGCCCAGAGAGAAGAGATGGAGCATTTATGAGATGCCAAGACCTGTTACAACAATATGTTAAACCTACTATAATTTCTAGGAGGAAATAGAAAGAATAGAGTTACTATCTGAATATACAATAGAAAAAAAACTCACAGAATTGTTGGATTGCATGATACTTCGCACACAGAAACTCAATACATGCCTAGCAGAATTTAAAAACAAAACAAAATAATAATAAAAAAACAATACTAGAACTTATAATAATAAAGCTGAGCATCTAAAATAAAGAAGGTCCTAAAAGTGGAAAAAGATGAACTCAAAATGTGGTGTTTAAACAGATAGCTCTCATAGTATCAGCCAAAAATGGAAAGCAGGCAATGATAGCATAGCATTTTGAACTTGATGATAAAATATAATTTCAACCCTGAATTCTATACCCTGTAAAAGTACCTTTTAAAGATAAGAATGAAATAAAGTTTTTACTACCATTTCTTACTATAATAAATTTAAGTCAGAATAACTCTTTCAAATTGAATATCTAAAATATAAGAATGAATGATAAAAACATTTGTGAATATGTGGCTATATCTTAGTAATCATGAAAATATGCATTGATAATGAATATGGTAAGTTTTGGGGTAAAATAATACATAACAGAATAAACTGAATAACAAAAAAGTCGGCTTAATCTACTAGGAGTGGGGAAAATACCACAACATTCTTTCTCTTAACACAAGTATCACTCTTACATCACATTTCTCTTCATCAATCATTTCTCTGACTCATTATTTTGATACTTGATTTAGTAAGAATTTAGAGACTCAAAGATCATTTCGGTAATTTTTCACAGAGTGGGACTCAAGCATCTGAATCCAGCTTACGTTGGTATTATATATTCTAGTTTAGTTGCCTCAGCTGAAGCTAAGTCAGAAAAATTCATCCTCATGTACTGTTACACCATTACAATGGTTTAATTCTGAAATTTTCACATATGTTACAGATAGCTACATTATTTATCTTAGCACTAACTAAAGTCAATAATCAGCTATATAGTATAATTTTAATGTGAAGTCCATATATCCCTAAAAGAAAATAAAAGATAATTTATTTAATATTTACAGCAGAAAATAAAATTTCTTGAAGACCACAAGGCTACTTCTAGTCCAAGTATTATCTGTTGAACATTAAAATATATTATAAGCATAAAACTCTCTGTTTTGAATATGAATTTCATATGTTTTTGACATAAACTTTAATTTTGTGCAAGAAATATCAACTGAAGTCTCTTTGAACTTTGTTCTTTTTTGTACCCAAGGGAAATTTAATACCCACAAGGTCTTGGTTACTGATACATCTTAATAGCTGTCCAAATAAAATGGATGCTAATACTGTTATTGAAAGAAGACTTTCAAGTCTTCTGTACTGCATTGCTTAGCAAAGTTAATAATACTTTGTAGGGCATACTTGCTGGTGTAAACAGCTGCTCAAACATCTTTATAAGCCATTTATTTTATACTGTTAAATGTTCAAACTTATTTTATGATCACTATGCTGGTTTGCATATTACATGTACTAAAAAGTAAATTATTAGTTATTATATGTGTTAATAAGTAAATCATTACTTTTTTAAAATAGTAAAACAGCAATTTTAGACTTCTAAATGATTTGTGAAGTCTAAAGGGTAGCATAATATCATAATGTTTTACAAAACTGATAGAAACCATTTCTGTTTCATACAATGCTTATAAAAGTGCATTTTAAAAGTACAAAGCAAGATGAAACATGATCTGAAAAATATTAAAGCTTATAAAATAAAAATGCAGTCTCAGTTCTACTCATTTTCCTTTTTTTTTAATGAGAGCAAGCTTATGCTTAATGAGGTATTCCTGTAGAGTACCCGTTTCAAAGAAATGTGGATGCTAGCCTTCCTTATTAGATTCTAGTGAAAAGGACTCTTAGCACCAAAGACAACAGTTAGTAATTAGCAATATGGAGGAAAAAAACTATTTTAAATTTAAATCTAGTACAGGATACAAGAGGTAAATGTTTATTTTTCTCATCAAATAGGTTAAATAAATATGGATATATCTTAGTAATTAAAATTAATATAAACTAAAACATGAGTTTCTTTGAATTAATCTGAAACCTGAATTTAAAGGAAAAGGAGGTTTTAGAAACTTATTTTGAGCATTTCTTTTAGTAAAGCCTTGATATAAAGGCCTCAAGGGCTATTTGCTACAGCATGGATGGAATGGGAGAGCATTACGCTAAGTGAAATAAGCCAGGTGGTGAAGGACAAATACCATATGACCTCACCTGTAACTGGAACCTAGTCAACAAAACAAACAAGCAAGCAAAATATAACCAGAGACAATGAAATTAAGAACAACCTGACAATAACTAGAAGGGAGGTGGGAGGGACTCATGGGGGGGAAGGGTTTTCAGGAACACCTAGAAAGGACACATGGACAAAACCAAGGAAGGGTGGAAACAAGGGAGGGAGGTGGGGATGGCTGGGGTGGTGGAGGGTAAATGCAGACAACTGTAATTGAACAACAATAAAATAATTTAAAAATAATAAAAGAAAGTTAGAAGAGCAAGTCTGTGCATGCCACATTAGTGTTCAATCCGTCACTGCTCCATTCGACAGTGTATAATCCTCCACAAGCCTCACTGCTAAAAGGGTCTTTCTAGTGCTCCATTTCTCCATGTCTGTTGAAATTCAGTGTAACCCTCTTTTCCTTCAAATTTTAGTTACACTCACTTTTTGTGATTCTATTATCTATATTTTTAAAAACAAGTATACAACAGATTCTTACAGAAATAACTAGGTATGAAATATTCCTGTGAAATATGAAACTATTTTTAAGAGCCTATCCAAAACTGAATGCTTTAAAATTATGATATATTTCCAGTGGTGAGGTGGCAAATGATTGAGAGCTAGTTTGCCAGGGGGGAAAAAAAAAACCCTAATTTTTAGTATTTGCCCATTTCTATGAGGAAACACTCTCACTGTGTCATTTTCAAGCTACCAACGTGAGGTCACTGAACGTGAAATGGCGGAGAGGGGACAGCAGCTCATCCCTGCGACCTGGTGTGATGTAGCTCCGGCACACCGCTGCAACACTCGGCTATAAAACAGCTATGGTTTCGATGATCCCCAGAGTACTACAGTGATACATAAATATTGAGTTATGCCTTGAATGAAACTTTGTAATTAAACTCTGGTATAATTAAACTCTGTGTAATTAAACCGAATTCCCTGCTGCTAATCAGAAATTCAAATGTTTCTATTATTTCACTAGGAAAGCTGAAGATAAGCTTTTTATAATTGCATGTGTGTTAAATGGGCAAATAAAAGTTGTCAGGAACCAAAACTAAAAGCATACAATATATTTACACAATTCTAATCTGTAAGGTTATATAGTATATCTGCATAGCTATTTTGCTATTTTTCCATCATAAACATGTTGTGAAACTCAAAATTCTCAAACATTTACTTAATATCAACTATATGTTAGCTCTAGTGCTAGAAGCTGGGCAAAAAATGAGTGAAACAGACATAAATAGTCTAATAAATACCATATCATACATGCTAATTATTGGTTGTTAAATGCATGGAGAGAAAAATTTCTATCGTTTAAACCAAATCTGTATAATCATTGCCTAAGTGAGGAATTTGAAAAAAGAATTCCCTACAAAACTAATCTACTCCACTTTCAACAGAAAAAAAATATTGCTTTTTTTCACATCTCTTCTCCACTGTTTAGAAAGAGGGTTTAATGTGCAATGTTAAACATAAGGGTATTAAACCTCTGTGTTTTGTTCTTCTCAAAGGTTCATTTCCATAAATGCAATAATATCTGGCACTACCAGGAGTGGCTAATTTAGAATTGACATTCTAAGTAACACTTTTCTTGTTTACCAGCTGTACTGAATGACTTTGCAATTACACACACACAAAAAAAAAAAAATTAAATAATTAGATGTTTCACTGCTATTCAATGTCTTGTTACTAATTTGTTGAAATTTAATATATGGAATACATAACAGGTACTCCGTGAATGAAAATTGCATACATAGATATAATGGTAGATAATTGTAAATTCCTATAATTTCATATTTACTTTTATATTCAATATTATACATATTTAACAATATCAACAGTGCAGAACTTTAACAATACTTCCAAGTGACAAATTAAATAACAGGTGTGTGACTTTACTGCACTAGGATCACTTCAAAAACCTGGAGTGTACTTTCTTCGTGCTCCCCAAAAGGCTTATTAAGAACAGTATTACCATTACCCAGCTGTGTTTCCTGAAAGCACAAGTGAAGATTCCAATAACTGAATCAGGAATATGGAGTTTTCTCAAAGAAGTAAATCCTAGAGTTACTAGATTTTTCAATATAAAGAAGTAAAAGAGCAAGGCATGGGTTATGGAAATGACACAAAATTTCTATATGATTTCACTATGAATATAATAAAAATGAGAAGCTACTGCGAAATAATTTCCCATAAAGTCCAAACAGAATAAATAAGCTCAAGCGGATGTTACCAGAGGTGGGAAGGAAGGGATCTAGGCATGGTTTAAATTGATGGTCTTGCTAAGAATGCTCTTGGGCTGACTGATCAAGGCCAACTTTGATTGATTCATTTAACCCTTTATTAACTTGGCATATTTCTTAGGTAAATGTTGCCAAAATTAATTTACCAACAATGAAATATTAAAGAAAATAGTAATCCAAGTATAAAATATATTTTCCCCAAATATTAAAAATATAATAAATTTAATTCCAAAACAAGCATGTGGCATATACTAGGAATTTAATTATAACAAATAGTCCACATGTAGCCACACTTTAAGAACATAACTCAGTTTTAATCATCTCTTTGGTTCAATCAAACAATGAACTAAAGGACTTGAGTAGAGTGACCTGATTATTGAAATTTACAAACATCTCAAAAAGTTTGCTCTTTAAAAATTGTTTAAAATTTTATTTTATTGTGGCCAGTGACATTTATTATTAGACACTTAATAGTTTAATGCCTCAAGGTAGTAATTAGGATTTAAAATATAGGATAAGATGCCATACAAATTGCTTTAGAATTCAGTTCCTCCCCCCAAAATGGTAAATGACAGAGAAATACTTTAGCATTAGAACAAAAACTTTTACCTTTATCACCAGTCTCTGCCTCTAGAGTTTGTGTTTTGTTGGGAGCAGGCATCTGAACCTGACTTTGGTTCAGTAACATTATCCCAGCCCAGAGTATTTGTTTCCCATGGGGAAGGTAGCAGACCACTATTACTCCAGAATATATCTCTACCACCATCATTGGTAGTGTTTCCAAAGAAGATTAAAAAATCATTGCAAATTTGGATTAATTATGAAGAAAAATATTTCATAGACAAGCATTGTGTCTTATTATGATCATACATGATATTTATTCTAAAATCTTTTGTAAGACTCTGTGTTTTTAAGGTATTTTGCATACTTAGACACTCAGATTAAAATGTCCATGCTACCCAAAGTAATCTATAGACTCAGCGCAATTCCTATCAAGATTCTGATGATATTTCACAGAACTAGAAGAAATATTTCAAAATTTTATATGGAACCGCAAAAGGTCCTGCATAGCAACAGAGATCCTAAGAAAGAAGAAGAAAGTTGGAGGAACCATACTACCTAATATCAAACTGTACTATAAGACCAAAGTAATCAAATCAGCATATGATTGTCATAAAAACAGACACAATGATCAGTGGAACAGAATGGAGAGCCCAAAAATAAACCACACCTTAATTGTTAGTATTTCACAGAGGAAGCAAGCACATTCAACAAACTAAATATAGTTTATTCAGTAAATACTGTTGGGAAAATTGGACAGGTATATGGCAAAAATGAAACTAGACCACCTTTTTATACCACACACAAGAATAAATTCAAAATGGATTAAACTTAAATGTTAGACCTGAAACCATAAAAATCCTAGAAGAAAACATAGGCAGTAAAATCTTAAAAATTGCTTATAGCAATATTTTTTTCTGATATATCTCTTCAGGCAAAGGAAACAAAAGAAAAAAAAATAAATGAAGGGGACTACATCAAAGTAAAAAGTTTTTGCACAGCAAAGGAAACCATCAACAAAATAAAAAAGGCAACCCATGTAAATAGAGAACATAGTTACTGATATATCTGATAAGGGGTTAATATCTAAAATTTATAAAGAATTTATAAAACTCTAACACTGAAAAACAAATAATCCAATTAAAACATGGGCAAAGGACCTGAATAGACACTTCTCTAAAGAGGATGTACAGACACCCAATAGTCATATGTAAAGATGCTCAACATCACTAATTGTTAGAGAAATGCACATTAAAACCACAATAAAATATCACCTCACACTGGTCAGAATAGCTATCACCAATAAATCAACAAAAAACAAGGGCCAACAAGGGGGAAAGGGGGATCCTTTTGCACTGTTAGTGGGATTGAAGATTGGTGCAACCACTCTGGAAAGCAGTATGGAGATACCTCCAAAAATTAGAAATGGATCTGCTTTTTGACCCATGATCCCACTTTTGGGACTAGATCCAAAGAAATCCAAAACACTAATTCAAAAGAACATAAGAACCCGTATGTTCATTGCAGCATTATTTGCAGTCACTAAGATATGAAAGCAACTTCAGCATCCATCAGAAGATGGGTGGATAAAACAATTATGGAACAGTTACACACTGGAATAGTACTCAGCCATAAAAAAGAAGAAAAATTTACCCTTTGCAACAGCATGGATGGACCTGGAGAACATTATGCTAAGGGAAATAAGCCAGTCAGAGAAAGACAAATGTCATATGTTTTCACTCATATGTGGAATCTAATGAACAAACTTAACAAGCAAAATAGAGACAGACTCACAGAGAGCATGATGCCAGCTATGGGGGCAGTTAGAGGGTTGGAGGTGTCAGGTAGAAGTTAGAAAATGTGGAAGGAGGAGGAAGAGTGAAAGGGTACCTATTATTTTTAACAAAAGAGTAGCTCTAAATAATTTTGACTAACTGCCTCTGGTCACGAAGCTCTGTCACAACGGACGACCACGTGTTGCCTGGAGCAGAAGGTAAGGACTAAGGGAACAGACCTCTACATATGCCAGTGTTTAGGTGATCACATCCTTCATGGCAGAAGCGTGCATGATCAGTACCACTATTTTCTGCCAATCAATAACTTGCAGATCCTAACACCATACTAAGTTTTATTCCACCCCACAAATAGTATATGTCTTCAGAACAAAGGACCTGGGGCCTATCTTGCCAAGCTTGTCAGGGCCTGTTCTCTACCTTGAAAATGTACTAACAAATTCTTCTTGCACACCACTTGACTTGCTGATCTGTAATTCTTTACTGTGTTGGCAAGAAGAACCACATTTTCAACAACAGAGAGATCAAGCAGAAAGGAAAAAGGACTCATAGACATGGACAACAGTGTGGTGATTGCCAGTGAAGATGGTGGTATAAGAGGGATAAATGATAATGGAAATAAATTAAATAAATAAATAAATAAATACAGAAAGAAAGATAGATAAAGCCTTAATTTTTACAATATTTCATAATATAAAAATTCCACTAAGATATCATCTAGCTATGATCCAGGGGGTAGAAAACCAAAAAACAGGTAATACTATGACCCTTTAGTAAATGTCTGAACAATTAAGTATACATAAAATAGGAAACATTATTTTTCCTTGGCATATACTGCTCTGGAAAATATTTCTCTATTTTAAGTAATAAACTGCCAGGTATAAATTTAGGATAGTGCCACATACATGTTTGCTCAAAAAATGTTTTTTGTAAATTATTTTAATGATGATTTAAAATTTTACTTTTCTAACCAGCTATGCATGATAGAGTGTACATGCCTTATTTCATAAAATATGAGAAACTGAAAAATATTTTTTGATGAGAGGGAGAATTATAGAATCTTTAAATAAAACTATTAAATACCCTATGTGTAAAGAAGTTGGCTGTATTCCTTACCCTATACTATAACTTATAAATTAATGCAGAAAAATCAATCACTCTCAAATGAAATCAGAGGCAGATAAATCCAGAAACATAAAAACACTAACACATGAGGAATAATCAGGAGCGGGGGAAAGGTTGGTTTAAAAGGTGCTTCTAACTGTTTTGGGGGTATTTGAACCATCTGAAAACATGGTGAGAGCTAGAGCTCTACCCACTAAAATATCTATATACCCCCATCCCAAAAGTTCTGTAAAATCGCAAATCTCAGCATTATTTCTTGAGAGTTGTGCAGCTTCATGAAAGTTGTCATATCCTCTAAGTTAGGATCTAAACCCTTGGCTTAGATCAAGGATCCAGACTAGGGTGAGAGTTGGATGTTAAACTCTAAGGCTGCTAACCTGTATAGAAAATAGGAGTGTGCAAGACAAACCTTCTATAATACAGACCCTCAAAGAGACAAACCCTTACAAACTGCTTCGAAGTCACGGTTATACAGATTTTATGGGCTCTGACAATGGCCCCGTCATCCATGGAGGTAAGGGCACCAGCTTTCCCTCACTATTTGGGTTATAAAGGCTGGTTAATTCAACCAAATTTATCAAAAATTTTGCAGGAGAATAAAGTTATAGCTCCAAGACCTACTAGGATCTTGGAGAAAAGAGCCCCACTGCCTAGTGATGCCAGTTATGTTAGGAAATGAAATCCAAAAAGAAACCCTGCAATCCAGAGATTGCTATCAAATGAGCCTCTTCACCACTTTAGGCAAAGAGGCAAATGCTCTATTATTCTAAAGCACCCACACTCAGCCTTTGGTCAGTATGCAGATTGCTACCACTAAGGAGGCCTCATAAGCTAGTCAAATGCAAATGCTCTCCTGATTGTGGCTATGGATCTTTTTGTGTACAGCCTGTATAAGAGTTGTCAGTAGTCCCCTCAGGCTTGACCCTGACAAAATAAGCCAGGTGAGCAACTGCACCACAGAAAGGCTGAGCACCAGGTAACAGTGGGCCCTGTTAGAAGCCCTTCAGCCAACAAGCCAGGGGATGTAGATCCTGACCCAGGGCTCACATCCTTTTACGCTGAATGGTAATAATAGAAGCCATGTTTAAATGAGTCACTTTTTCTTTTTACCATGCATCCAATTATAATACAGACAGAATGGCCCTCTCAATGTAAGCAGATGAGACCTACCTTGTTGGCAGGCTTGTGCTCTGATGATCTTACTATAATCTTAAGGGAGTGACCTCTGGATTGTAAAGCTGCCATCTACAAAATGTCCCTCCAGTTAGGCCATCGGTGTGCCCAGAAGGCACTGTGACTGGAGTCCCACAAAGCTTGGTCACAGACCTCGTGCGCTCCTTTTCAAGGAGCACCTCAGACGACCTGAATGAAGCTCACTGAGATTTCCTTTCCTTGAAGTAGAGTGCATGCTTATACTTCCATCCTGAGCCAGGCTTCCAGCATGTATTCTCAGAATTTAACTGCAGCCTGGCACTCCTACCTTTCATGGATCTTCACCTGCAAGGCCACCCTCCCGCTGGCCGGCTAGATCTCCCCTGAACCAGAAGGGAAAAGAACGACTGTGCTGTCCACCTGGACTCTAAGCTGCAAAGTCCCTCCAGCAGATGGACTCTGAGGACCCTATAGATACTATTTTTATAAAATAGCTAACTGCTTGCCTCGTGAACCTTGCCTCTATAAAAACACTTGAAAAACCTCGAGGAAGTGCCCTGCCAACTACCTGGCAGCATTATATACCATTTTACCTTTACGGCAAGCCAAGCCATTTATTCTGAATCACACTAGCCACAGTGAGGCACTTCTCTGCAGTACCCCTAGCTTGACCTTCTTAGATCCCAAGGAGGGGATCTAAGCAGCAAGGAGGTTAGGGACCTCTTGCTGCCATGACTGCTGCTCCGAGTACTAGGTTACAATTACTGCCTTTACTTTCTACCAGTTGCTTTTCACAACAGACCCTACTTCCCTCATTACTCCCACCAGTGCTGCCGGCACTTCTTTTATACCCAAAATTGCTACCTCCTCTTCTTTCCACATATTATTCATCAGCCCCTCCCTGTTGTACACCATTACCCTGCTCCACAGTACAACCATGTGAACCAGACCAAATACACCCATACAAAACTCCAAGATAGCCCCCCCTCAGGCCTTGCAAGCAAACTGATACTGGATCTGTCACCAAGCCGGGTCAGCCATGTCATTATCTCTGATGCAGCTATTCCTAGTGACCAAGTCCTTGTGACAAGTCCTTCCAAAACATCTCGGGATGTATTTAAGCTTTACAAACTCTTTGCTTATTTTGGTTCTCATTGAACACTCTGGCCTTGCCCCAATGCACTCCACAAAAAGCCCCCAAGAAAGACAAGCCCCAGTCCAGCCAAGTTCGCTCTCTCTTTGCCTGCACACTGCCTTGACCTCCCTGGGTGGCCCCTCGAGGCATGCCCTTACCTCCAACAGGATCTGTGAGCAATAAATTTTCCATTTCATTTTTCCCTTGTGATCTTTTCTTGAACCTTGGCTTACCATCTGACACCGCAGAGCTCTACTTAACAAATGCCACTGGAACAAAGTCACAATAAGGTGCCTAGGGCCTGTCCATATGCTTCTATTCTATTTCTCAGGTTGACCTCTTATTTTTCAGGTCTCGATTTAAATATTATTTCTTCAGCCTCTCTGTCCATCATATTTAAATTAGGACCCTCACCTCCTTCCTCCTTCCACGGATAGTTTTAAATAATTACCTTGTTTTAATCCATCATAGTATTTATAATTCATTAACACTGTTACTTCTTTATTGCCTGTCCCCTAAATTATAATGCCCATATCTTGTTTATTATAATGTTTCCAATATGTGGGGCAATGATCTACAAATAGGAGACTAAAAATTATATCTGTAAAATGAAAAAGAATGAGTAGCTAGACTAAAAATCAGAACAATGAAGAACTTCAAATATCGTCTACATTATAATTTTATTTTCAGGCAACTTTTGGGATTTTTAAAAGGAAAAAAATGAGAACTAGAGTTCTAGAATTTTAGTAATTTCTGCCAGTGAATTATTCAGCCAAGAAAGAAAGTGACATTCATTTGAAATGTGAAATAATAGTCCTCATTTGTCAAAGTCCTGGTTATTCATACTGATGTATTTGTAACTAAAAGATTTTGCAGAAAGTTTCACTAGAAGTCATTATTATAAAATTATATATTTAAAGCAGCTAACATGCATTTAAAATGATTTTAGATTTAAAATACATAGAAAAACTAATTCACAATCTTTAAAAAAGTTGTTAATTTTATCAAAAGTCAAAAGAATACAAAAATAGCCCAGCAATAAAGTGACACACAGGACTCTGCCAAGGCGCCTTCTGCTAGTGGTATGTTCTACACATCCTTCTCCTATACATTCAAGCCCTTTCTTTCCCTCCTCCCTCTGATCTCTCCAAATGAAGAATTATTTCAGCTTCTCAAGAACAAATAGGTTTGTGCCCCTGACAACCTAAAAGAAACAATAACAGCTCCCACACACTGGAAGTCTAGCAACTGATACAGCAGATGATATGCACAGATGGAAATTTTGCTACTTTCCTGGGATCTGTGAATGCTAAACATTTAGAAACATTCTTTTCTCTCTGCCACCTCATCTTTACTAACAGTTCTTGCCAGCTGTTGCCCAGGAAAGATAAAAAAATATGATTGTATCAATTTTCTTTTTTATCCCTTGTGCAATTCAAAGAATTTAAATATGATTTTCAGACACTGTGCTTTAAGGAACTGACTACTAAAAAAGTAAATAAGATTGTTTCTGGCATCTAGTTTCCCAGCTGTTCGATGGGAATGGAACCTTCATTGGGACCATTGGATTGAACAACAGGTACCAGTATTAATTCAGCTTTCTGCCTTGGCTATCTCAATTGTGAGGCGATTAAGATGAAGGATTAAAGCAAAATTCTTTTAGAATTTGTTTAAGAAATCAGGTAGCTGGAAATAAATAAATCCTTAATGTTTAAAATTAGCGAGACAAAAAAAAAAAAAAAGCAATGACAACAGAAACAGACCTAAAAAAGAGGCTACATTTACAAAGTCCAGAACTTCCGTTTACTCCTTAATATATTGTTCTCTTTGCCTGGATGATGGTGGGTGGGAGGGGGAATGTATGTGTATGGGTGGGGGGAGGAGGCAGGCAATGCAAACCAAAACAAATGCAACCACAAAAACAGACAGGATACAATACTAGGGTTCTTTCCTATCATCTACTTCCTCTAATTTCTAAGAGAAATTGCAAATTTACAATTGAAAGAAAATATACCAAAAGAAATATTGTGAAAGATTGTGTTTAATCTTCCTGCATCTTATTTTTGTTTATATTTTATGTATTTATTCTTTAATTTCAAGCTGTTGAAGTTTAGGAACAAAGTTATTAAGTTTTGCCTAATGTTCAGCTCTTTGTGAATATATATTTCTCAGGGTTTAAAATTAAGGATTTTGCATGACTTGCCTGAAGTCTAATACAGTAGAGACACACTTATTAGTATGTTTTATTATCTGAAGTCATGAACGTTTCCATGTTGTCCCAGCTTTCTCCAGTTCTTAAGTGCAATCACCTCAGCTTTGGAGAGCCTATCAAATTCCATCTGTCAGTTGATTCCTACCCTGGGAATCACATTAACCAGCTATATACAAAGTCCATTGGCAGAAAACAGGAATTTTTAGCAACCAGTATCTTTCAGCATGATTATTCTTTCAATGTTTTATGTGTTCTTTCTTATCCAGATCTTAAAGATGACAGCAAAAAAGTGAGCTACACTCATGACTTCCTTGGGCTTGCCTTTTGGGATGGTAATTAAGCATGTCCACTGCAGGGGCCTCGAGTAATTATGCATCAAACATCACTTATTTATTTTACATATTTTACGGTAGGTGCATAAAGTACAGATTAAATCAAAATGTCTTGTGAGATGATAGCATCTTAGTTAATTTTAATGGTATCTTCCATATTTATAAACATTACTGGATACAGCTAGATCTTCTGCCCCAAATGGCTAAGCACTGGCTCTTTTTCATTTATTTCCTCTGCAGTTTGTTTGCCTCATGCTGTGCATGGTTTAGGTCCTAAGCTAAAGATGCAGAATAACAGGTGATCATCACGATGTCAGATAAAACTTTTTTTTTTTTTTAGTAGAGGACACAGTCTACCTTCCAATAAAACAAAAACTCAATGGCTTACAAAATGTGCAACTCTTAGAACCTCCAAATTTTGCAATAAAACAAGAAATAGTTTGTTTTAAAGATCTGAATAATGTACAATGAGATTGCTTGAGCATGTAATAAACCCTTCTTTGGCATAAAGCAAGATGATATTTAATAAGGATAAGAGCCAAAAAATATGGCAGGTTGGATGATTAGTCAAGTATGAAATATAACCATACTTATAAATAACATGTAAATAAGATCAATATAAATTAAAAAGTGTCTATACAGAATGCACAAGGGATTCCAACCACATGAAAGACAAAGAAACTTCTCACTCTCTACAGGAGAGTTTAAAGCACATTTCCAAAGTCTTAATTCCTGAGAATAATCCCCTTTCTCCACATCTAGCCCTCCTCTACACCTAAAATCCAGGTTGTGTAGGGTTCTAGTACTAAAAAGAGACCAAATAGCTGGTAATATGAGGTTTTGCTGGATGACAGTCATTATAAGCTGTCATTTCTTATCAACAACAGCATTGTGACATCCAAGAGTGAATTTCTATGGGAATCAAGGCAGAATGTCATTACTGAGCCATTAGAGGGTGTCAGCAGAACACTGGATTTTAGCAAGTTTCTCTCAGATCTTCCATCAGGCCACAACCATGGCAATGAGAACCAGCTCAAGTGACTACAAATCACACTCTGTTCCCAAAGACTTCACAATAATATTAAATCCCACACCACCTATAGTGGTTACACACTGAGATATAAAACACCTTCTCTTCTTCCCAGGTCAGTGTTCCAAATAAAATTACTTATATTGATCATATCTCACACTTATTTAATAACATTCATTTGTAGAGAAATAGCAGAGTACAAATCAGTGTAGATAAAAGTAAATTTAGAATGCATTAGAAGGTTTATATAATTTAATTAAAACACAGGTAATAACTGATAAGTTATTTTGACTGAATTAAGAAACTATATTCAAAAGAGAAACTTGGGTTTCATGCTTATTTTGCAAATCAGTGGTGAAGCCCTTTCCATTTCACTTTTTTAAGAAATGCATATGGACTTCTGGCCAAGATGGAGGCATAGGTGAATACACTGTACCTCCTCGAACAACCAAAATTAAGGACCACAAAGATTTAGAAATAAGGAAACAGCCAGAATTGATAGAAAATTGAACTGTACAGAAGTCCAACAACCATTCATCCAGACTGGTAAGAGGGGCAGAGTGGCGGCAGGAAAAAGTGGAGGTTGGTGGACCTGGGTGCACAGGCAGCAGTGGCTGGCAGACCCCAGGTGCACAGGTGGTGGCTAATGGACCCCAGGCATGGAGTGGCAATGGTGCAGACCCAGCGAGGCCACGCAAGGTGGCTGGCTGACTAGGTGGTCCCACATTCTCATGTAGATAATCCAGGTGAAGGGGAAGCAGCGGAAGGGACTGGAATCCGAGAGAGAGCAGAGCAAACACCATTGTTCCCTCTCAGACCCCACCCCCACATACAGCATCACTAACCAGCGACTGGGCTGCCCTGCCCTGGGGAACATCTAAGGCTCTGCCCCTCACTATGTAACAACCACGACCAGACCAAAAAAGCCCCCCAAAATGGCTCAAACTGGAGAACAAATCAAAGCCCCAGAGCCTATTCATCTAAGCGACCAAGAGATAGCCAACCTATCAGATGCACAATTCAAAGCCATGGTGATCAGGATGCTCACAGAATTGGTTGATTTTGCTCACAAATTAGATGAACAAATGAAGGCTACAATAAGTGAAATGAAGGAAAACACACAGGGAACCAATAGAGATGGGATGAAAACTGGAACTCAAATCAATGGAGTGGACCAGAAGGAAGAAAGAAACAAACAAACAGAAAACAAGGAAGAAACAAGAATTCAAAAAAAATGAGGATAGGCTTAGGAACCTCCAGGACATCTTTAAATGTTCCAACATCCTAATTATAGGGGTACCAGAAGGGGAAGAAGAGCAACAAGTGGAACACTTATTTGAACAAATAATAAAGGAGCACTTCCCCAATCTGGCAAAGAAAATAGACTTCCAGGAAGTCCAGGAAGCTCAGAGAGTCCCAAAAAAAGGTGGACCCAAGGAGGAACACACCAAGGCACATCAGAATTACATTAGCCAAGATTGAAATGAAGGAGAGAATTCTAGAAGCAGCAAGGGATAAGGGCACAGTCACCTACAAAGGAGTTCCCATCAGACTGTCAGTTGATTTCTCAAAAGAGACCTTTCAGGCAAGAAGGGCCTGGAAAGAGGTATTTGAAGTCCTGAAAGTCAAGGACCTACATCCAAGATTGCTCTATCCAGCAAAGCTGTCATTTAGAATGGAAGGGAAGATAAAGTGCTTCTCAGATAAGGTCAAGTTCAAGGAGTTCATCATCACCAAGCCCTTGTTAGATGAAATGTTAAAGGGACTTACCTAAGAAAAAGAAGATAAAACTCACAGATATTAACAACCAGACCTAAGACAAAAGCAAACTAAGCAAACAATAGAACAGGAACAGAAACACAGAAATGGAGATCACATGGAGGGTTAGCAACAGGGGAATGGGAGGAGGAGAGAGGGGGGAAGGTACAGAGAACAAGTAGCATAGATGATGGGTAGACCATAGACAGGGGGAGGGCAAGAATAGTGTGGGAAATGTAGAAGATAAAGAACTTATGAAACAGGGACATGAACCAAAGGAGGGGAATGTGGGTGGGAGGGGGTGTGCAGGGTGGAGGTGAATGATGGGGAAAAATGGGACAACTGTAATAGAATAATCAATAAAATATAATTAAAAAAAGAAATGCATATGGTAAGAGGTAGAGATCTTCCCTAATGATATTTTATTCAATAGTTTATTTGTTGTCTACATATCAAAAATACTATTTTTGTCTTGAAAGTATTTATTTTAGTCCCAAGTGTTTTCTTTCTTTCTTTCTTTTTTTTTTTTCCTGCTGTTGTTTTTCTCTTTCAGTCTAACTTTGCCAAACACTTCATCAACTTTATGTTGCCACAACTTACATGGTCTTCTCCATCTCCTCATTCTCTTTTATTTTCAACATGATCTTAGCTAATGTACAATTTTTAGTATTGTATGTAAATTTTAGGATTAGCATGTCTAGTGCTGAAAAAAAAGTCCTGTGGCAACTTTAATAGGTTGCATGGAATTTATAGAATAACTTGGCAGAAGAATTGAATTTATACATTCCTGAATCTTCTCATCTATATATATGATGTATCTTTCACATCCCCAAACTCAATAGCTTAGAAAGTCTTCTATAACTTTTAATAACATTTTAATTTTTATAATGGTATCATAACTTTAATAACTTTATTCTCAGTACCTATTATTTTTATTTGTATTTTCAACTGGTTGTTGTAGATATAAAATAATGCCAGTAAATGTTGTATAGCACATTGTTCTCATGTCCACCATTTTCCCTGAGTTTTGTACGTGGACAATCACATTGCGTACAAATGGTGACCGTTTTATGTTTTCTTCTTAAACTCAGTCCTTCTTAGTTTCTTTGTGTTTTCTTTTTTTTGCTTTGGCTAAAAATTATCATAAGAGTTGAAGAAAAATGAAAATGTTTCTTGTCTCTCATAAATAACTCTGATGTTTGCTGTAGATTTTAGTAGCTAACCTTCATTTCATTAGTGGAAAAATAATTTCTCCTTTATATTTAATTTCTAATAGTTTCTTAATTTACTTTTTAAAATATTTTGAACAGGTATTGACTTTTCTGCCTTTATTTAAAAAACATGATTTTTTTCTTTTATCAGTTAATGTGGTTAATTACAGTAATAGATTTTCTGAGATTAAACCACTTAACTTCCTATAACCCCATTTGGTAACTATTCACTGTAAACTGCATTGATATATTTGGTATGACAATTTTTAACTTCAGTGTTTTTATATATAGTCATAAGGTGATTGGCCTGTACTTTTTATTTTCAGTAATTGTTGGATCCTACTATCAAATATTACTAGCTTTAGAAAATACATAGAGGATAAACTCCCCAAATTAGATTCTGCAATCATTTCTATTTCTTCTGTAATTGCCTTTGGTAGTTTATATGTATTTAAAATATTAATTTCTTCTAGGGTTTCAAATATGTAGGCAAAAAGTGGTTCATAAAAATCTCTTTGATTTTCAAAAAGATCTCTAGTGCATCTAGAGTTTTCTGTCAGTGTACTGATGTTTCTCTGTGTGTGAACACATCTGCACACATTCACAGGAGTGCACTTATGTGTGCTTGTGTGTTTTCCTTCATCCTGATCTTTCTTATACTTTATGCTATTTCTTAATTTCATCATTCTTTAGCTTACACTATTATTATTTTTCTGACAAAGTAGAAGACCTAGAGTCCTAATGCTTAGTCTTTGTATTTCATAAACATGGACTTACTTTATGGACTTCCCTTAATTATTGTTTTAGCTGATGCTTCCAGTATTTTCATTTTTCTTTACATCAAAATAATTAGGATTTTTCAATTATAACTTTCAACACATATTTTTTAAATTAAATGTATTGGGGTGACTTTGGTTAATAAGATTATATAGGTTTGAAATGTGCAATTTCATGATACATCATCTGTATATTGCACTGTGTGCCCATCACCCAAAGTAAAATCCTCTTCCATCACTATATATTTGACTCCCTTTATCTTTTGCTAGCCTGCAACCTCCCTTCCCTCTGGTGACCGTCAACTCTTGTCTGTGTCTGTAAGGTTTTGTTTTTGTTTGTTTTTCTTGTTTATTCATTTGTTGCCTTCAGTTTTATATCCCACGTATGAGCAAAGTCAAATGGTTCTTAACTTTTTGTCTGATTGGTTCCACATTGAAGCTATATGAACCTAAATTTTCAATTCAAAGTAAAGAAGAATGGAATATGGCAACATTCTCTACTGCCTTAATAAATTGTCATATACATTGGGTTGTTATTGAGGAGATAGGAATTGGAAATAAATGCGTAAGTTTCATTCATCACCAGCGTAGAGGGACTGGAATCAATGTGATGGTGCCTTGCTGTCTCAAATAGCAGAATGGTTCATGAAGGGATTTTTACAATTAGACAAGATCAAACTATTTAGATTTAATATAAAAAGGTATATTTTTCTCTATCATAAATGATTGTTGGGATGGGACCTTACAAATGTTTTATAGATCAGAATTCAGATGGGTGTAGTCATCTACTTATTTCCACGAGTTATTTGTTGTAATGTATAGGTCTTAGGATCCACAGGAGGATTGATAAATCTATAACATTTCAGTTATGTTAAGTACTTTGTGCTTCGGTGTCTCTATATTTTTCCTGATTGAAAAGTAACATGCCATTGACATAGAGATATTTTAATTCACAAATTGACTATATATGCATGTATGGCAACATAAATATATGTGGATATATGTGTGACATTTATATTAATGAAGGTCAAAGGAAGCAATTGGATCTTTCCTTTAGCGGAATTTATCATAGTGCTAATAGTGATAATGACAGTGGGAGCACTTCTCATACAGGAACCTACAAACTATTCATATTTCACTGGTGACAACCAGAATCATAAAACTTCAACTTTAAACAATAAATCAAATTGTTGACATTTTACCTAAATCAATACTCTCCTCATTTCAAAGAAAAAATGAATACTCCCTTAAGAATAATAAATAACTTATTAAATAGAAGGAAGAGCCACAATGAAAAAGAAATGCCAAAATTGCTATATTTTACAATTACCCTTATTTATTATGTCCTTATATTTCTGACCAGGTTTTCTAATTTCATTAGGTTCTGATTTTCAAATTTCATTGCAGGAAATGTATTGCTTCCATGGACTGACTTTGAACAATTCAATTTATTTTAACCACTTTATCTTTTCTTTACCAAACTTTTAGCCTAATTGGAATGCTCTTTAGACACTGACAAGTTATACTTAATGCAAAAATATGATTCAGTCAGACAGCATTGTAGCAGTCTTGCTTTTAGTGTTAAGTATTTAAATTGTCATATATTATGTTTTAAAAAGACAAGTTGATCTTGAGATTTACATTGCAATGGTATTTTGATCACAGTTTTACTCCTAAAATCACATTTCCTATAAATAAAAAGCATATATAATTACCATAAAATGTTATTAATAAGAAGACCATTAACATAGCTATGTATTAAATATTTTATATACCTATTTGATTGACTGACATAAGATGGTGATCTATGACTAAATTTTAATTTATATTTTCTGCCCTGTTGCATTATTCTAATTACAAAAGTACATGTCTCTTTTTTGAGTTAAATAACACATAGGCATATAAAGAACTTGATATTCATCCCCACACCTCAACCTCTAGCCGTTTTCAGTTGGTTACCTCTTAAGGTATCCAATGTTAATCACTCAAGGAGGATTTTTTCAAATGGTTCCACAGCTTTCTAATTATTCCTACTAAAAATAATGATTGTAAGGTTGAATAGTGCTCAACAATGATGAATTATCACTGTGAAGCAGGTGCTAAACAATATTTACACACTCCTGAAAAACAACTCAATCTCTCCTTTTCAAATTCAAAACTCCTAACCAGTTTAGAATCTTGGAAATTTTAAGCTGAAAGGGGTCTTTTCAGTTCATCTTATCCATTCTCTTACTTTTAAGCAAGAGAAGATTTAGACCAACTAACTTTGGATATTTAAACATGAACTTTGGATATTTAGTTTTGTTTGGTGAAAAGTCCAGCAAAAATATTACACAATCAATCTTACTACCTCCAGGGGTGATCCCATCAACTCTCAA
The DNA here is from genome assembly GCA_004027475.1 of Anoura caudifer. NCBI lineage: Eukaryota > Metazoa > Chordata > Mammalia > Chiroptera > Phyllostomidae > Anoura > Anoura caudifer. Next base: position 109,880 of record PVKU01004379.1, on the reverse strand, counting down.
TGATTCTCTTAACACAGTTCCCAAATGTCTTGATCATGTAATACAATTTATAGTCATCATTTTACATTTTCAACATCCAGAGAAGATAGCAAAAGTTATAATAATGTAAAGCTTGCACTTAACTAGGGCTAACACTCAAAATATTTAACAAGCAGTATGGCATGGACAGTGATCATCTGAACCAAATGCTACAAGAATACTATCAATAAAAGGAAATGACCACAACAACCTGCATAACCTTTTTATTACTATTATTTTTTGCATGTATCTTTACAGGAATAGCAGCTTCTATGGATGACTTTGACTAAAACTCTGCATTAGCAGACACATTTTCCAGTGGCAGAAATATTACTTAGATGAAGCAGAAACAGATTTTTATGTAGTTGTAAAACCTAGAATAATGCTAAATTTATACATGACTGGATTTAGGGATCAATCAATGTCATCAAGACTCAATCTTTTATTCTCTCTGCCAGCCTTGCTCACCACTTTGCTGAATCTAAGCACAGAGAGGGTCTCACAAAATGGTGGTCACCACGTCACCTTGTTTTCACTATGAATATCATCCCTATGACTTGGTAGATGCTGGACAAATAATGCCCGAATGTTGGTTTTCATTAGAATAGCATGGGTGCTTGTTTAAAAACCTATTCTAAGGTCCTGTGGAGATCTGTGGTTACTAGATTGTGAATGAGATTCGGGAATCTAAAATCCCAACACACAATCCAGGTTTCTCAGGTAAAGATCAACTAAGACCATAATGCTCGAGAAGCAGATTGTGGCCCAAGCTGCACATATGCTGATACTTTCATAGTGGTGGTTTTACACTTTTTAAAGACATAGCATTCCATTGAGTGAAATCTTTGTGTATTTACTCCTATATATTAAAAAGAGAAAAGCAGAGCCTCATTGGTTGTATATTGTGCCTATCAATCAATGAAAGGGATACTTATAAACATTAGAACTTATAATTAGAACCACAAGACAACTTAGGAATATCTATTCAAACTGTCATTTTTCAATAAGAAAACAGGCAATGTCACATGATTGCACAAATCTGCACCGTGGGCTAGCTCTCAGGACAAGGGTTTCCAGTCTAGTCTGTGAATTGCTAGTGTGCTCATCTCATTTCTTATGATGCATGAATTCCATATATATTAAGAGAAAAATATATATAATTTTTATTGGATCTTGTGAAAAATAGAAGCTCAGCCAGCAGATATTTTAATTCACTTTGTCCATTTTTCCTTCTCAAATGTTGAATTACATGAAATGAACAAGTCAAGCCAGGGGCTTGTTCCCAATGAAGGGAAGAAAGATAATTCATAAACAAACAAACAAACAAACAAAGGTTAGTTGAGGACTATAATCAGTTTTGTAATAAAATGAATAAGGTAATGGGTTAAAAGGACAACTGACAGTAGGGGGCATTTAAATAGATTTTATGTTAGTTTACACATTTGTCTCCTCGGTTTGATAGGAGGCTCATTGATAGCAAGGAACAGAACACATTAATCTTTGTTTCCCATACCTTTAGTTTGTAGCTTCTAGAATATTACAGATGAGTATAAATGTTTGTTGAATTTCCATATATATATATATATATATATAAAACTGTTTTGCTCATAGTAATTAGTATACCAATGAGAATTTGACTTTTTTATAAGAAGCATATAATAAATAATTATAACTCAATTTTTATTGAATTTATTGGGGTGACATTGGTTAAAACATTATATGAGGTATTAGGTATAACTATCAACTTTTGACCATCTTTACAACATTATTTCTAAACCATACAATAGCAATGCAAGAAATGTATTAGGTACCTGTAATTTTTAAGTGAGCAATTAGGTGAATGTTTCAATAATATGGACTATTGAAAGGTCGGTCTTTGAACTTGGGAGCCTATGACTCCAGTTTTCATTTTATGCACAAAAGCAAATTATTCCTCAGTATAATACTAGTCAAATATAAATCACTGCCACTACTACCTTTGGTTCTGATATGTACTCCCCTCTAACCATAGAAGTAGGAACTCATCATAGAGATACAACCTGTGTTGGGATTAATAGCAGTTGTCTGAGGATTTCCACGACCCTCATAGGTACCACCACTGCATAACTTATTTTACAAATTGGGACTTTTTGAGGGTAAAAGGAGGCATTAGTAGTAATGATGCTGTGACAATAGGAGTAAATCAAGATGATATCAAGCAAAGGAGGAAATGTCGCTACTCCACTCAGAGGGAAAGGTATGAGAAGTTAAGCTTTCTAAAACTCTGAATGTTCATTTTCATGATCTATTTCATTGCCATTTCATGTTGCTATTCATTTTAATAATATGAGGCAGGTATTTTCTATCTACATTCCAAAGTTGAGGAGACTAAGGCACAAAGGAGTTATGACATGATCAGTGAGTTAAAAAAAAATGGTATTTGAGGCCCTGGCTGGTGCGGCTCAAGGGATTGAACGCTGGCCTGGGAACCAAAGGTCGCTGGTTAGATTCCCAGTCAGGGCACGTGCCTGGGTTGCTGGCCAGGTCCCCAGCATGGGGACATGTGAGAGGTAACCACACATTGATATTTCTCTCCTTCTCTTTCTCCTAGCCTTTCCCCTGTGTAAAAATAAATAAAATCTTTAAAAAATGATATTTGCATAATGACACATGAGGTGGCCCCCCAAAACCCAGAATTATCTTCTGGAGAGTAGGCATAGCACAAGCTTCCTCCTTCCCCCATGACGTGAGTGGTCTAGGAACCCATCTGTATCAGTGTACCAGCTGGCATTGTTGTAAGACGTGTGTTCAGCTTCAGTGATTTTTTTTGAAGACTCTTTCAATGTGTTTGTTTATTTCATGATGGGTGATTTAGGAGCGTACCTGCCCACACCATGTTGAGTGGTCATCAGTTTTTGACTAAAATAACACGACCCCCATGCTCCATGCTTCCTATTCCCCTGATCTCTGCCCCAAGTGAGGTTTTTATTGTGCTGTTTCCCCAGATGAAAAAAGTCCTCAAGGGAAACATTTTGCCAATCAATGCAGAAGAGGTAAAACAAAAAAATGGCAGAAGCACTAAAAAAGATCAAGATTGGCGAGTTCAAGTGGAAAAAATGGTCTCAATAGGTGTATTGCATTGAATGGAGAGTATTTTAAAGGTGAATGAATTTAAACATGTAGGAATAAATACACAATATTTTACAAATAAATTCTGGCTTTTTGTGCCCCCCTAGTATTAGACTTGGAAACATATTTTTATTTCTGAGTACCAAAATAAACAACCAAACAAATAAATAAATAAAATTGGTTTGGCTACTGACGCAGTACAAAGACCACAATGAAGTTAATGAAGACTGTGGAAGGGATGTTACTAGAACTCTACATTGTCGTTACAAATGTTTCAAATAATAGCAAAATGAATCAATGTTGGGGAAAAAGAATGATATTGCTCAGTCTTTGGTGGTTCTCAAATTGGATTTTATAGACTCCTCTATACTAACTTTTAAAAATTTAGGTTAGGGAATGATCTGCATGTCTTCTAAAAGCTCCCAGAATTGGTAACCAGTACTGGTGTAAAAAAAACTAACACAATAATGAAAATAGGACATTTATATTTTGACCATTTATGCATCACCCTAAAAATTTACCATTCTAAAAAATTTAGGTTTTTGATTGTTCATTTCAATTGTCTAAAAGCATTTGAATTTCATTCTTAGATTATGTATAAGCATTCTTTAGTTCTGTGAAGATTTAAGTAAGAGGAAACTGATTTGACAGTAACATAAACAGTCCAGGCATTTGTGTCGAGGCCTCTCTAATATGAATGAGATTTGCTCATAGATTAACAGCATGTGTATCAAGGGAGGCACCGATGTGTAATCAAGGGCTAAATGAGTTTAGACAATAAGGAAGGAAATAAAAGGACAGCATCTTCTTAGTTCTGGAAATGCCTTGAAGGTGTTGGATTCTGACATTCTGAGAGGTTAATAGCTGAATAACAATAGTAAAAACTAGAACAATGTCATTGATCATTTATGAAGTCTATATCATATATTAGGATAAGTGCTACACACTTTGCATTTATTAACGCTAATTCTCACAACTAACTTCCATTTTGAAAATGAGAAAAGTGAGACTGAGAGCCATATGTAAATTTCCCAAGGTCACACAGCTGGTAAACACCAGATCTTAACTTAAAGTCTGACACTTAATTTTCTATCTTACCCTACTCGTTCCACCCCAATTAGTTACATGTTCATAAAGCATATTGTTTTTAAATGCTATGTTCTGAATGTTAAAAAGCAATTTTAAAAACTCAAAATAATTCACATCTCTTTTTTTTGTTAAGTAAAGATGCTTAAGTGTAATTCTCAGAATTTTGTCCCTCCTATAAATAAAGCAAATGTGTAGGTTAAGTTCAATATGGTACTTGCTTATGCAGTTAATTTTTGATTCACTTTTACATAGTTGGGGAATAATTATTTTTCAAGTCCTTGACTGTCATAATGACTATAGTCTAAAATTTGCAGGATAATTATAAGACAAAGACAAAATAGGTATTATGTAAAAACATTGGTTTTCCAAAAAAATAAAAAATAAAATAAAGACACAGATGTGGCTTCTTGGAGTCAGGGAACATATTCACACAAAGGTGCATAAAATCTATGGTTTTCCACATTCTTCTTTCTGTTGGAATGTGTACTTTGCTCAATGCCTTTACACCATTCTTCTTCTAGCGAAGACTATTCATACTTTTATCATTTAAAAATATTTCTTATAAGAGGGATAAACAATTTGTCTATCACACACACATACCCACACATGCCTCTCACATTTAGTATCATGAAACATTTCTAGCATATTTCATTCCCATTTCATAAAAACAAGCCAAAATATTTCAGTCCCCTGAGAAAACGTGATAACTGATAAAAATATACTCATGTTTTTAGTGGATTTTATGAAAGTGAACTTAGAATCATTTCCATATAATATGAGTTATCAGTTATTGAGGACATCACTCTTTACAAATATCATTTAATTCTCTGATACTGTGAAAAGGTAGGGAGTATTATTGCACAAATTTTATAAAAATGAGCCAATGAATTTACTTTCTTTGTCTACACAGAAATCAAACTAATCAACAGTATTAAACATTATCATATACAGTTCCTCCAAAGAACAGAAATTATTTGATTGATGGCAATAACTCTTGTTTTATAGATTTAAAACCTTAGATAATTGAGTCAGTGGCAAAATTGAAAATAAAATTTCTGTTTTCCCCCATTTGTTCCCTTCAGAAATATACAAATGATTTCTAAAGCATTGCAGTTTTAAACACTCAGGAAGTATAATACAGATTTTCTTGTGAAGACTATTGTAAAATTAGAGAAATATAAAATGGATATTTGATATATAACTTAGATGATGAAAGTAAATATGATAACCTAGAAATATTATTATACCATGGACTGCTAAAATCATAACTGTTTCTTTTTTCATGAACAAAAATAATGATAAAGTTTGATGGTAAAAGAATATGGGATCAATTGTACTACCACAGAATTATGCTGTTAAAAATATTGCCCACAAAATTTACTCCTGGGCACATTGAGAAACTAAGGACAATCATATGCTTCAGGGATTAAATGCATCAGTCCAAGAAGGATGCATGAGCAAAATGTTGACACTGGAGAAAATGGTGGTTGGTGATATTCACACCTTTTTAAAATCATACACTGACATTAAAATAACTGTATTTCTCCTTTAAGTTTTTCTGCTTGAGACGGTGATCACAAGTGGGAAATAGGCAGACTTTTTCTCTTAAAGAAAGACATGCACTCAGTTAAAACTAAAAGTATCTTTGAAATAGCTCCTTTACAAATTAAAAAAAAAATTTCTTTCAGATCTCAGAATACAAGAAAAGTTCATGAATTCATGAATATGCAAGGCCATGGAGCTGAGGTGAAACACCAAGAATATAGTGCAACGTTTTAAAGATGGAATTTAAAAAACGTTAGACTTCAAAGTTTGTATTGATGTTTGCAGTGCTTCTTTTTCTCTTTTCTTTATTTTCCACTATTGCCCCAGCTATAGTAACATATTTCCTTCAACAGACTGTTTGTAAAATACATGTAAGTATATGCCATGTAGTGTGTATAGTGCTGTGGCTACAGAAGACCCACCTGTGTTTAAAATGTTAATAATCTTTTGAAGAGCTAAGTCTAATATCCATCAGTGAAGCAAGGAAAATAGGTAGCACATGATAAAAAGCTAAAAAGGCAGTATACGGACTATATGTAACATCATACTTGAGAAAAGGACAGACTTCAAAGTGTTGGGAAAAGCAGAGGATTATGAGGATTATTCAGGGTATTTACAGGCTGTCTTCTCATGTCACTAAATGAGTCTATTACTTGCTACCAAGGTCAACTTGAGCAAATTATTCTACCTTTCTGGGCCTTAGTTTCTTTATCATTTGAAAACATACAAAAATGCCTGTGTGACAAATTTTACTTTAAAAAGTAAATAAATTGTTATAAATTAAAGTATATACTCACTATATACTTCCATGCTGATGAAGATTATGGTAAAAATGTTCAGTTAGATGGTGAAAGGTAGAATTTGGAAAGGACAGAAGGAGAAAGGACATAGACAGTAAGAAATATAATGAAATATTTTATTAAATATTTCTACCAAGAAAATAATTGGACTTGGTAATGTGGAAAGTGGGAGGATATTAAAATCTAACACAGGTAGGTTTAACTCTTGATTTTAAAATTTATTAATTTGTTTACAAACAATTCAAACAACCTTGCCATTCCTCAGTATTCTCATCATGAAATACAAGGATAAAGGTATCTACCTACACCACAGGTTTATTTCAAAGATCATATAAAAAAAACAACAAAAATATCTGTTGTGTTCAGTGAGGCTGATTTATCATTAGGCAAAGCAGGTATAGTGCCTAGGGCCCACAGTACATTTAGAGGTCCACAGAATGCTTTAATTTTATGCCTTCTAAAACCAGAAGAAAAATAAACATAATAATAATATATAATAATTAATTTAGCTTGGCATGCACATACACACACATCCAGGAAGTCTGTCCGTAAAAGTCCAACAGTTGTTAATATAAGGAGAACCGTTTGCATGACATCGATGTAACCTACCAGCCAGGAAGACTGGATTGGAATGTGCATGTGTGAACAATGATGACTTCACTGTCCTAGTCAGTGGGGGCGGTAGATGTTGTTGAGTGAGCATGCGTACTGTGTGGCCTTCGCATTCAAAATGACTGAGTAGAGCAATGAATCTGCATCAAATTATTGCATTAAGCTTGAACATTTCTCCACAGAAACTACTCAGATGATTCAGAAGTCAGCAGGTATGAGCAACTGGTCATTGGCAGCTTCATCATGACAATGTGCCCACTCATGTATCATGCTGTGTAGAGTTGTTTTTTTTTATTTATTTATTTTAATTGTTGTTCTTTTACAGTTTTCTGTCTTTTACTCACATCCTAGACCACCACCCCAGTGCTCTCCACCTCCCTCCCATTTCTACTCCCCTAGTTTTTACCTATGTGTCCTTTATACTTGTTCCTGTAAACCCTTCCCCTTTTCCCCTGATCCCATATGATCTCACCTTTAACAGGAACCCAACCAACAAAACAAACAAACAAGCAAAATATAACCAAAGACACTGAAATTGAGATCAGTGTAGAGTTTTTTAATGAAACATCAAATCACCCAGGTGACTTAGTTCTCTTACAGCCCACATTTGGTGTCCTGTGACTTCTGGCTTTTCTCAAAGCTACAGTCACCTTTGAAAGGGAAGAGATTTCAGATTATTAATAAGATTTGGGAAAGTAAAACAGGGCAGCTGATGGTGACTGGGAGAACTGTGTGAGGTCCCAAGATGCCTATTTTAAAGAGGATTGAGGTGTCATTGTCCTATGTTCAGTGTTGTATATTTTCTTTAATAAACATCTTCATTTTTTATATTACATGGCCAGATACCTTCTGGACCATGTGCATATATGTAAACACACACACATGTATATATGCACATACATATATACATGTATGTCCGGTACAGTTGTAAATGTAATTTTTAGTATTTTTAATTGAGAAAAGGCCTGGTGCAGACAAACAACCTACAGCCCACAAAAGTCATTATGTAACTTTTGATTCAGTTCTGTTCTTTCCCATTTGCCCCTAGTCAACACAAGGGATGGCTGGGCCAGGAGAATCACAGAAACAAAGTTTGAGCTCTCATCCAACTGTGCCTGAAACTGGATAGCCTGTCCTTAAAGTTATATAAAAACATACACTTCATCATTCAATCCAATTTTCATTTTCCGCAACCCTAAGTATCCTAATTCATATAACAACTATTAATAAAATCTGCTTTACTTATCAAATGTACAACTCAACATTTCACTTTCACCATAACAGAGATATCTCCATCAACATTTTAATCCAATTAAATATTTACAGAATAAATACAACAAACAGAAATAGCTATGTATGATCAAAACAACTCTTAAAAACCATGATAGCAGAAGTCTGAGTTCAAAGAGGCTTTGGATTTAAAGTGAACGTAAGTAGTTATTTCAATATTTACTCACCTATCCTCAAATATACATCCAAGTATATGATAAATAGGAAATCTTATTAAAATCCATACCTATTACTATTTATTAGGACCTCAAACCTTCCAAGAGTCTCCCATTCTTGCCAACCTGCCTGTACCATCTTGGTCCCTTCTTCACGTCTCTTCTTGGTGCCACATTAGCCCCACACAGCAGGTGCCTGTGCCTCTAGAAGCTCCCCAAGGATGGTTCTTTGGAGAATTCACAGTGTTGCTCTTTTCCTTCCTCGTCCAAATGCTTGAGTAGAGGGGAGGCTACCATAGTGCTAAGCAGCACTTCAAGTAAGTATGTTTTAGCTGGTCACAGAAGTACAAACAGTTCTAAAGTTCAAGCTTTTAGTACCTTTCTCATCTCCTGAGGTCATTAGCTACAATTATTAAATGGCAATAGTTCCAATTAGGGATTAAATAACACTTCAATATATCTTAGCATATATTTGTTTATAAATAGAAATTAAACGTATATATGTAATATAATTAAGACTATGAAGAGAAAACTAGGGCCGCCCTTTAAGATAGCATTTTGTTTTGTTCTATATTTTACTGGATGGATTTAAATAGCAATCCCAGAATAATACACAAGTAATTGTTAACATTCTACTCTGCAGGAAGTTTAACAATCAAATGCCTCTGAAATTTGAACCCTACTCTTTGTCCTTAAACCATTTCTTATGTAAAGTCAGTAAGGTTATTGGCAAACTGCATATTTATATGTTGATTTTTCTTCTCCATTTAAGAATGATTTTAAAGTCTGCATTTCTCTGATAAGGAAAAAATCTGTTTTTCAAGATATCAATATCTAAGAGTAAGATCTATCCTCTAAAAGCATTGTGGCACAATAAATGCTTCTTTGTTTTAGAATCCATGCATAGAACATGACAGCAGAGAGAGCTGAGACAGACCAGTTTAATTTTTATTGATAATGTGATCACAGGTGCATTTTTAATTACCTCACTACATTGCTTTCCTCATCAACTGTCAGTAGTAATTTCATATAGCAGGCATGTTGCCCTTATGACATTACAGAACACAATTTAGAGTTATTTAGGATCTTGGTAGATTACAAGTGGCTTCCCCTTTTGTGTGAAGACAACTAAGGGAGTCAACAAACTTAGAAAATTAGATGTCAGTCACTGTTGTAACCTAGAGGTGAGGAGCAGCCTGAGTAAGGTAGTCAAGAATATGGTAGTTTGCAACATCCACCTAATGGCTAGTGCTAAAATTACTGTCATCTAGAGGCAAATTAGGCAGAGGAAGCTTCTTGTTGGTATTGGTTGAGAGATGGGGAAAAAAACATGATATTTGGGAATTTTTCTCTCTCTTAGAGGGTTTACAGAATCCTCAGTAGCTGGTACTTGCTGTGATGACACCCAAGAATTGAGAAGACCCTAGAAAATCTGGGCCCAAGGAATTAGCAACTCATTTCCTGGGTTTATGGCATTATACCAAAAGAGAGCAATGTTTATTTTTAAATCGTGCTACAACCCTGTCTGGGAAGATTTCCTTCCTGATTGGTAAGTATAGAAAACGCCCACTTCTCTGAGGTTAAAAACAGACACTAAAATCCTTTTGTGCATGTTACTACATTTCTGTTATATTATAAACATGACATTTTTTAAATCTTGTATTTTCTAAAAGCTCTAGTTACAGATCTGTGTTTAAGAAACCAACACACAATTTACAGTCTTTACTATCTTCTGTGACTGATCAATTTTTCTGTCCTTTTTTAAAACTAGTGACCGGCTACCTTTATGTTACAGTGAAGAAAAGTATTTAAGCATTAAAAATAAATAATGGGTTAAAAAAGTCTAATCAACCCAAATGTCAAATAAAAGGTAAATGAATTTTTAAAATATGCTCTATTCATATAATAGAATATTTTGTAACAAACAGAAAAATTTTCTGGTATATAATTAACCTGATGAATTTCAAAATCTTCACATTGAATGAAAACAGCCAGTCACAAAAATATACATACTTTGTGATTGCAGTTACCTGTAGTTTAAAACATAAAAAATTAAATTGGTGATAGAATTAGTGTAAGTAGTTATCGGGAAAGGGTGTTGGGCTATTTTCAGGAAAGGAAGAGGAACTCTTTGGCATAAGGAAATGTGACTTATCTTGATCTGGGTGGTGGTTACATGGATATGCACATATGTAAAAATTTGTGAAGCTGTACTTAAGACCCATGTATGTTGCTGGGTGTAAATTATACTTCAGTTGATAAAAAGCATAACAACATAACCTTCTACTGTGGTTTACACTGGTTAACATTCATTCACCACTTGCATACATTACTTCTTTTAGTCCTTATGGGAACTCTTTGAAGAGGATATGGGCATAACCCATAGACATAGACACAGCATGGTGATGGCTAGAAGGAAGTGGGGTTGTGAGGGGAAGGAGAGGTGGGCAAAGGGCTGGGAAATAGGGACATCTATAGTAGTGTAAACAATACAAATACAGAAAAAAATGTCTTGTAAAAGTGAAAAAAGACACAACTATCCCTATTTTAGAGGTGAAACCGGGGACAAGGAAGACACAAAACTTTGCAAGTTTTCATAGCGAGGGCATTGCAGAACTAAGATCAGAACTCAAACTTTCTGGCTTCACACACCACAGTCTTGACCATCAAGCAACACTGTTTTTGTCTATCGGGTCTCTGTAGAGCTGGTTTTAATTTATAGAGGAGCTTTATGTAACAGAACACAACAATGGAATTGCAGAGAAAAATAGTCATTAGAAGCATCAAAGCTGTGGAAATTGAAAGCAAAAACTATCAGTCAATGCATTTCTGGGCTTTAAATAACTTTCAGTTTATGAATTATACATACAGATGTATAATGCTTTTAACTGTAAATATCACAATGTTCCCCAAAGGGCATTCAAGATAAACTGTTCGCCTGTTGCATTTTTTGAAAGATCAATGGATGTTAAAAATGTGTCCAACAGCTGTTGTTTCAGGACTTTTCTACCCACTTTTAAAATAATCTATACTACATTATCAGAGCACTTCTACATGTTCTGAAAACAAATATTGTGGCTAAAAAACACTGGAGCATCATGCATTATCCCAGACTTAATCTCTCATCATGATTTACATAATAAAATATGGCCCTATAGCTCTAAAGAAAAATTGGTTTTACATTTTAGAACACTAAATTTACTAAAATTCAAAAGAAATGCTTCAGAATAAAAAATAATATATACCAATTTAAACAGTTAAATAATTATGAACAAATCACCTCTAGATTTATTTGTGCCATCCTTGAATTTGTTAAGTAGTTGGCCTTGAATTAGTATGTTGTTTAGGTTAAATTCATGTCAACATTGGCTTCATTGGGCACCCCCTGGGACTCAGGTACCACATTAGCTAAATCTGGCTCTTGAAGTTCATTCCATCATAATTTTGAACACTTTGATTAAAGCATGGCTCTTTTTCAATCATCTCACTCTGAAGTCCCCAGTTTTCAGTCTACATTTATATAACATCTATTCCATTTTCCTCCAAACTCCATCTCCCCTGGTTACTTCACAGCTAATCTGGTCTCATATTTAACAAGGAAGTAAAAATAATTAAATAAAAATTTACTCAATTTACTGCCATTATTCCACAAAATTTTCTGCCTCCTTCCACATATTTTCTTCTTCTGTCTTCTGAAGTGGTGCCATTCTGGTATAAAATTTATTTCCCGAACTTTACTCTGGACCTATCTGGTCCCTGACTGTCTCTCTCACTCAGTGGATTAGTCTGAGTTTACTATTCTAGACATCCTGCCTCCCTTTCTCTGCCTGCTCCTTCTCATTAGCATTTATACCTGCCCTAATCTCTCTCTCCAGAAGACTCTCCCTTGGATGTAAGTTGCTATGTGACCTCTGCCCTACCAAGGGTACTTTTCGTCATTCCTTAACTTTCACATCCTGAAACAAGGATCTATTTTCAGTCTGCTACAATTTCCCTTTCCACCCCAAGTTTGCACTGGAAATACTATTCTCAAAGCATTAATTCTCCTGTACTTCCAATGGATATTTTTCATTTCTTTCCTTTCTGATTTTCAACATTATTTGCTGCTGTGGACAGCTCCCCCCTTGACTTTTTTCCCCCTTAGGTTTTTAACACAATGCATTCTCCTGGGTTTTCTCTGCAACTAAATAACATCTTAGCATTTCTAGATGTGTTTTTCAAATAATATTAAAAAAATTATTTGACCACCATAATCTCACTCTTGAGCTCAGCTAGCTTCCTTAGTTCAGAGGCAATAAAATTCCCAAACCAAGATGAATTGCCAATCGGCAATTAGGTCTTTAAATAAACACAATGAGCCAAGTATTTCAATTAACAAATGTATATGAGATACCAGGGGGAGTTAATGTAAACATCTGGTAGGTAGGATTCGATTTACCAAATTACTTTTCTATTCTATAATTTGGTGACATTAGAGAAACCATTTAAAAAATAGAATTGATGACCCTTCCCCTATTTTTCCCCATTATCCAATCAAGGAACATGTATAAAGGACACGTGGACAAAGCCAAAGGGGGTAGTTTTGAGGGTGGGAGGTAAGGATGGGTGGGGCAGGGGTGAAAATGGAGAAAATTGTACTTGAACAAACAATAAAAAAATTTGTAATCCCCCCAAAATGAAATAGGATGGTAAAAATATAGAATTGGCATTAAAGTCTCTTTTATTTATTTGTGTTATGTTTCAATGACACATTTTGGGGGAGCACCTGATTGTTGTCCCCTTCAACATGCATTGTCCCAAGCCATGCAAGTTAAATTTATGATCCCAGCTATTCTTAATTAGCATATTCTCAGGAAATTCCTATTTTGACTGATTTTTGGTACGAACTTTGTTCCATGTTTCATCAAATTGTCCATGTAGACAATTGGTGGGAGATGTTTCAAAAAAAAGTAAGACTATTATCTAATTTACTAACACATGATTACCATTTTAATGCCTTATCACCCAGATCTCCAGCGCGCGCGCGCGCGCGCACACACACACACACACACACACTCATTGAAATGGGCATTATCTGAAATAATGGAAGCTTAAGGAGCCTGACTGGTTGTGTTTCATGCCCTCTTCATCATGGCACTGGATAAATTATTTTTCTGTGATACAGTTTTGTTATGTGTCAAATCGGTATAACAATCCCTCCTCGTTTAGAGTTGTTATAATAGACGGCATGGATGATATAGCATAGTACAAAACAATGGTACGTAGGCAGCTCTCAATATATGTTACCGAGTACATCGAAGCAGTAATACAGTTTACCCCAAAAGTGGCAGCATGATAGACTGAGAGCACCGGAGTAGGCATTGTTGTGACCCTCAGATAGGAAATTTGACTTTCAGTTAGTACCTTCATGTAACAGAATCTCAGTTTTCTTATCTGTAAACTAAGCGGGTTAGTTTTGATTATTTCAAAGGTCCCTTTCAGTACTAATATTGGATTTCTATGTTATGAATAACATCTTCCATTTGCCTGAGATTAGATAGTTCTCAATTTTGCACATTTGAAGAGATCTTATATGTTTTCACTGAAGTCCATGAAGATGTCAAGAAACACATGACTGACTTGAGAGAAGTTTAGTCTGCTAGTTCCTTCCTCATAGTAGGGCCTATACTTGTTCCATCGTCTTAGAGGTATAGTTCTAGTATTTCAAATTAAAAGTAAAGGCAGGCTATTGGAGTGGTGTTTCATAAGAAGATAAGTGTTTTTATTGCTTCAGCTCTCTTGTGTATTACGAAATCTTACAACCAAGTATGAATGTTGGCATAAATGAGGTAAAGCCCAAGCATAGGCTTCACAGATAGAGCTGTGACTTGTAAAGATCCAGAAAGATAAAAATTAAATCCATGCTGAAATTTAAATCCAGGTTATGAACTTGGATTCCACCTGAGGTTTAGATTTGATAAATTATCATATCTCAGCTCAGAGAACTTCCTCCAGAGCCTCTCTTTCTCACTGCATCGACATTTCAGTAAACAGGATTTAAGAAGTCGATATGAAATGCTCCTCATTTGGCCTTTAGTGGCACTTAGATTTACTGAGGGGGGAAAAGGAAAAATCTTTAAACAACACATACAGTTTAAGGGGAAATTAGTTTGAAGTGCAGAATTTTATATAAATATTTATTTGGCCAATTTAAATATCCCATTAGATTTGTCATTCAGGAACATTGTGGCACTGATTTGAGCAATAGAGTGATACACAAATAGAATAATAAATATAAGCACACTAAATGTAATGAATAATTATAAATAGGAAATTAACTCTGTGGTAAATACAGAATGATTACGCAATTAGAACCTATCTGTGTGCTTAATTTGAAAGTGTCTATTATAAAAGAAATCCATACTTACACAGCTAAAACAATACCTTCAGATCCATAAATACTTTTCTTTAAACAGCTTATGCTTATATTTTGTCTGTTTATCAATTGTTTTCCTGAAAGCTCAAAAAATAGCCTTTGTAGCCATCCTTTAAGATTTGGGGAAATAGAGCTAAATTATTTGTCAAGGTAATGTAGTAAATCAATAACATGCTCCCACTAGAAGAATATTCCTGCTGCTTCTCTTCCATGGTAAACCATGACATGGAGATACTAGAGCACTTCACGTACTTGTCGCCATGCTGACAAAAATATGTGATGCAATCAATGTATGATGTTACCCGCCTCTTAGCGTATGAAGAAACCATTTTTAAAAAAATGAATAACCCGCTCAAATTCCTGTAAGCAGCAATGGAAGATCATGAATTCTGACTGCTGGTTCTGTGTATTTTTCACTATTCCACTCTATCTTTTCTCATATTTTCTACTATCAGACACAATTTGAAAATATATATTAGCTAAATTCTATTTCCCCAAAGGAAAATTTATTGTTAATAGAATTTTGACCAGATGACACCATGTGTTTTTGAATTGTGTTGGTATGTATAAGAAACTCATTCATCTTCAAACATCTAAAAATAAGACACTATTTTTGGAGTGAGATTAGCTTTACTTTAAATAGTATTCTTCTAAGTATCATTTGTCAGTGAATCAGACTGGTGTGCAGGCAAACACTGCCCACAGCAGGCACTCAGAAGAACAGCCTCATCTTTTTCAGAGCATAGTACCTTCTTCGTTCAAGTCCTAAAGTTTAACACGTAAACAAAACACTAACACGGATGGTGTTAACGCACTCTAGTTTGCAGAACTTTCCCAATGAAAAGCAATACACTATTTGTTCTTTCGCTTGACACTATCTTATAAATAAAAGATAAGAAGGTAATGAAGTATAGTTTGTAAACACTACAGCCAAATAATAACTGCCAACTGCTAATTTGCTGCAATGAACCTGATCCATACCAAGCAAAAGTGATGCTGCAGCAATAAACACTTAGGACGGAAGTGTACATTAATAAAGATGATTGACCTGTCCCTTGAATATTAATCTTTATGCGAATGGCTTTTATTTAAAAGAGACTTGCAAAATTATTATTTCTGTGGGACTTTAAAAACCTATCAGAAACTCACATTTCCTCCATTTCTCAGGGGCTTTCCCATTCCTGGTATTTTTAGCCACCTTTCATTCAGGAGCTGTTTTATGAAAAGAAATAAACCATTCACTACAACAATCTAAAATTAAAGTGTAACCTCTTTTTCCAACCATGACAGAGAAAGTGATACTGGACTTGCCATCCTGGTGTGACCGACAGTAAAACTGCACAAGTCACATGGAGCAAATGTTACAGGTACTGGACAAAAAACAGCTCAGGAACAAAATTTTTGAGGAAGAACAAAATGGGTGTTCTATATTTTCTTAGATTTCTTGCTGGGAATTTTTTTCTGACAGCAGGGGAGGGAGATAGAGCCTCAAAACACAGCAGTGTCATCGAGTTGAGAAGACAGACACCATACTAAGGTTTACAGCGACTAAGGTAGTTGGATTTGGTTGGCTAGAGTATGAGGTCAGAGAAAGCTCCGCTGATGGTGCCACTGACGTTTGTGAGAGGACTCACTGTGGGTCCCTGGGCTGTAGGTAAGCAAACAGACCTTCACAGCAAGACATACTAAAGGACGTTCATTGGGCAGCATTCCAGATGGAGGCATGCATCTAGAAGAAGACCATATTTATGTGAGTAAATAAAAAATGACTATTTTTCTCTCTTTTTAAGTTTCTTTAAAAGACAAATAACTGTTTAAAACAAAAGTAATAAAGCTGGGCTTTTTTAGGGTTATAATAGATATATCATTAAAGCATTTGACTACAGCACAAGGAATGATAATAAATGGATTGATGCTGTTTTATGGTATTTATATTATATGTGAAATTGTTCAAGATTAATTCTAAGTATGCATTGATAAGTTAAGGATATACATTATAATCACTAAAGCAACAATTAACAATTTACAAACACCCAATGGATTGGCTAAAAAGCTAGTGAGGAAACAAAATGCATTACTGCAATATATACTCAATTAACCAACCTCCTACAGGAAAGGAAAACAGAGCAACAGATAATTAAAGGGACAAAAAACAATAAATAGCAAGATAAAAAGTTTAGATCTAATTATATGAATAAACTACATAAAATGTGAATGGATTAAATATTTCTATTTTAAGCTGAAGACTATCAAATTGTACAAACAAGTAACATTTAAAAGCATTGTTTTAACAAAGTAACAACTGAAATATAAAAACACAGATTTAATACAAAAGAATACAAAAAGTAATTGTATGCAAAGAGTAAGTAGAATCAGAAAAAATAGCCTTCAAAGCAGGGGGTGTTACCAAGTATAAATGGGGAAATATTCACTAACAATAAACAGTTAAATTTATCAGGAAGACAAACCAATCACAGATATATACCCACCTAATAACAGAATTTCAACATATATAATACAAAAATATCCAGATTAAAGTACACATAGACAATTCCTCAATATAAAGATTTTAACTTTTATTTAGCATTTATGAAGCAACCACTTACTCAAATAATCAATAAATATATTATACAAATAACTTTGATAGTTGATATAGATAATACTATGCTCAACAATTCAGCATGAAATATTCACCAAAATAGACTTCCTACTGGAATATAAAATAAAACTCCAAAAATTACAAAAGGTTGAATCTTATGGTGTATTTTCTGACTTCATATAACAAAATAATAATAAATGAATAAAAACAAGAAATCAGAATAGATCCACTAAATGAATAAAAAAATGAATAAAAACAAGGAACCAGAAGATACCCACAAATTTGGATATAAAACAATGTAATTCTATATAATCCTTGAATCAAAGATGACATCACAAAGAACATTTTTTAAAGCACAGGAAATTGGTAGGATAACTCTGAAGAAGTCATTTAGAGGGAGCATCAGGAAACCTTAGGTCTTGCTGTTGGTAGTATAAAATGATACAACTATTTTGAATGAGTAATCGGCACTTTTTTAGGAAGTGTATGACTCAACAATTCCACAACTAGATATTTAACCAAGAGAAATAAAAACATATGCCCACAAACAGAATTATACAAGAATGTTTACAGCAGCTTTATTCATAATAACCCCAAGCTGCAAACAGCCCAAAAGTCCATCTGCAAGAGCATGGGTAAACAGCATGTTTATATACATGCCGTGATATACTCATGTAATATTTATAAAGAAGGAGGCAGCTGATGATATAACAACACGTATGTGATCTAAAACATTATATTGAAGGAAAAAATCTACACATGAAAGAATAGACAATACATATTTCCATGTACGTAATATTCTAGAACAGGTAAAACTATTGTATTCTATGGTGATAGGAACTAAAACAGAATTGCCTGTGATGGCGAGGACTGGTGAAGGGGCTCCAGAGAACTTCCTGGGTGGTAGAAATCTCCTGTCTTGATGGAGGGTGTGGGTATCAGATGCATATATTTGTTAAAATTCATTAAAGTATGTCCTAAAAACTTTGTATTTCACAGAATGTAAATTTTTGGCTTTAAACAAAGATATGCATAAATAAAGTCAGAGGAGAGACTTGGGTGGTAGTTATTTGAAACTTATCTTGCCCAATTTGTCATTTTCTGTGGATGCTATTTTCTGAAGGTCATTCTTATTTTAGTTGCTATCCCTCAGGAATATCAGCATTGGGTTTTGTACAGACCAGGCTAGTTTCATTTCTGATACATACACAAAGCAGGCCCTCTTTTATATTTCCCTCCTTACTAGCTGTGTTGAAGCACACTGCACATTTTAGATGAGATGAGCTATCCATGATAAAGACCTAATCCCGGATTTTCATTAGTTTAATGAAATGACTTGTTTTACACACTACATATCCCATTCATATCAAACGGGGTAAAGGTTTGGGATTGTGCTCACACAGACATTCAAGGGTCCAGGCTGATAAAAGCTGCAGCAGCTTCTAAAGCTAGTGTATCAGCGCATAGCTTCCAGGGTCACAGAAAATATGGTAGTCTCACAACTTATTCCAGAGGTAACGCTTGTCATTGGTTAGAGTAGATAATGTTACCCTAACACACCAAGTTAATACTGCGGCACATCTGAATTCCCTTTCAAAGGTGGTTGTTGCTTTCCCCTATCATCTGAATGCATACCCACACCTGCACATACACAAGGACATGCACACCCTAGACAGGTACCTGAATTGCTGCTGCAGCAGCCAGACAATGCACCTTACAGACTCTTAGTGCAACAAATCCACATCCATCTTAGTGCACATCCATCTGCTGTGCTTTGAAACCAATCCATTGCTTCATTTGCTATGAAAACACACCACTCACAGGCTGCTCCCAACCAAAGACTAAATAGAGCAGAGATTCTAAAAGAGAACCATCCCTAGATGATTCTATGCTCCTTATTGACAGACTTCAGCTCAAAGACTCCTTAAATTGGTCAGCCGTCCAGGGCACCTGCATACAAACTTCTAGGCCTCTCTGCGCCCAGGGTCAGATTTTCATCAGAGTTTGATGGCTCTTCTTGACTTTTCTGACTTCCTTCCTATTTACTTCCAAATAAGTATTTTCCCTTAAAATCTTTGCACATTTAATCCCATCTTGGCCTCTTGTCAGAGGGCCTAGACTTGCAAAAATGGCTTCATTCAAGGTAGAGCAGCTGACTTTAAAGATAATACAATTTGTCAATAGCAGATTCATTTCCCAATTCTACTCTTTATCAGCTCATTTTACATTTCCATATAATTTTTCAGTCATCTTAGTTTACTTTGTCATAGGAATTTTTTTCTTGCAAATGTGATTAGTGTCATTTTTCAATATATAATCTAAGCATGTAGAATTCAGTGGTCAAAGATATGTTCAGACTAACTTCAAAGTATTCCTAATTCTGTAATGTATTTCATACTAGATTTAGTATCAGAGAAATTTACAGGTCTTCTTATCTGTAGTAACTGAATATTTCAAGTAACTTCTTTTTGGATATGGTTGAAGAAATAAGGGATACATTTCTTTTCAAGAAAATGGCCACATTCTGGATTCTAGAATGGGATTCTATAATGGTGGCAAGGTTTTATCTAGGCATGCTCCCACAAGAAATCCAAACAAAAATAGAACCACTATCTCAGGGAAATGACTTTTTTAGTACTCATCAAGTTAAGAATGTTTCTGAAAATATAGTTAAAACTGTTATTGGCCTTCTATATGTCTTTAGGATTAAAATAAATGACATACTTGCAAGAAAAACCTAACTACTGTGTGTTTCTTTCTAATACAGAGTTTAAAACACAATGATTACACAAAGAGATAATTCTCAACAAATATCAAAGTCTTAAATCTGCAATATTCCCTATACCTAAGCAGGAAGGGATAAAGATATGAGATAGGACAATCTTGTAATTTAAGGATATAGGTCCGATTTCCTAGATTCACTACACAAGAGCTTAAATGGTAAAAACAAGGGCTTAAGTTCATATGGAAAGACTATAAATGAAGGCAAACTGGGCTAAAATTAATCTAGTCTTGCTACACTTTCAAAACTGGCTTGGAAGATTTCAGAAAGTCTGCAGTAGTTAATCTACATAAATTTAAAAGAAAAACAAATGACAACCTATATAAGTGACTCCATGTTTATAATAAATTGTTTTATGCAATAGTTTCCAATTTTTTCCATTCATACTAAAGACAAAAGATACTTGTACTTTTAATTTGAGTTGGAAATACTAGAGGATTTTTAAACCATTATTTTAAAGGGAGACTGTCTGAAAAGCAGCACTTATTACATGGGTTAAAAAGACTTTCAAAGTAAGGATGCTTATTCCATGGAGATTAGTACCAGTGAGATGAGTCCCATCAATCTTTGGAGTCCTGAGTTTACTTTGCTCCCGCTGTATGATTCTAAGATTGTGCCCTTTATATGGGCCTCATGATATAGAAAAAATGGGTAGGTTTATATTTAGATAATGTCTTAAAGATAACAGAAATGGACCGGAGATGAGTGTATCAGATTGTCTCCAGATATCCTTCCCCACACATTCCTTTTTTTCCCCAACTACATTTGGAATGTACAATTTGAGATGGCTTAGACTAACCTGGATGACAGCTGAGGCTATCAATATATTTTAGCAGTAGGACGCATTAAGAAGTTGTCTGGAGCAATGAAAGTTTCATGGCTCTGGTTATGACTATATATCTACAGTGTTTTTTGGAAGCATTTGTTTGTTGGATCTTGAGAAAGAATTGACTAAAAAAATTAAAGAAGTTGAGTTATAACTCAGACTGGTTAATAAAGAGTAAGAGCTGGAAAATAAATACTGTATTTTTCAGATCATAAAGATGCATGTAGGTTTTAGAGGAAAACAGGAAAAATAATTTTGAAGCAAAAAATGTGGTAAAATATTTAATAACATAAATAACATAATATTTCACCAATGTACATGTAAACAGAACTCAACAGCAGCATTAACAACCATTATTCCTCCCAAATTGGGGGTGGGTGGGTGCGTTTTATAGTCCAAAATACAGTAATAATTGTTTTAATACCATAGTTAGTTGACTCATCCATCTTTTTACATTTACAAGTTAATTTAAAGGACACACTCAGGCTGTGGCCAGGTAGCTCAGTTGGTTACAGTATCATCCCAGTATGCCAAGTTGTGGGTTTGATCCCCCTCAGGGCATACGCAAGTATTAACCAATGAATTAATAAATAAGTGGAATAACAAATCAATGTTTCTCTTTTTCTCTGTTTCTTCTCCTACCTTTCCCTCTCTCTAAAAAAATCAATACAAATTTTTACAAAATATAGGAAGTACTCAAAGATTATGGTCTTAGTGCTGCATATAATAATCACCAAACATTAACTACTACATTTTCAATCTTCTCGGACCTCCAAAGAGCACACATGTCTGTGTACGTGTATTTTTCCCCCAAGTCATTTTACTAGTGGATTCTTCTATCTGGGACAACTTGCATTAATCTCTGACTTTCCCTGTTCTCACCTCCCTTTCTTTGTTTAGCTGTCTCCTATTCTTCGGGATTCAAGAATCTGTGGAATCTACCATGAATTAACCATTATTGAGTAGGCATCACTGGGGGGGGGGGGGTCCTCTCATGTGTTCTCAAGAGGTCTCAGTGTAATCCTTTGTTACATTTACCACAGATGATTAAAATTGCCTCTTTGACATATTTTCTTGTTCTACTAAACTATTATTTCCCAGATTATTTGCCTTTATGACCTTAGATTTCTTCTCTGTTCTTACTCTTCTGTGTGCTGTGTCATAGGAATTGCATTTTCCAGGGTCTCTTACTAACTAGCTTCCTGAGACTCACTAAATAGAGACTAGAAAGAAAGAAGGAATTAAAACCAGATAATTTCCCCCGCCTTTTCTTCCTCCCATGGCCAGATGTTTGGGCGATGGCTGAATTTCCTCTGTGTCTGTGTCTCCTGAGATCACCTCTGCCTCAATGGTCACACCGCCTTTTGTGAACATCTTCACATTGGTTGCCTTAGGTGTGGAGCAGCTTCCTGTTTTCATTAATCCACATTTCCTCTCCAACTGTCTCAATGCTTTTGTGTAATACCATGTTCTTATATTAAGGTCCTTCTGCTGGAAATTCCTAGGATAGTGTCTTGTTCCTGACTAGATCCTTAAAGATATAACTATAAACACTTTGAAAGTAGAGAATAAATATTTTATTCTTTTAGTCTTCTTAGCAATGAGCACAAATATGTTAGGTGATCACTAAATGTGCTCAATTAAATGAAACTGCTTTATAAACCAAACTTTTGAATAAGAATATGAATATTTAAATTAAGAGGGATTTTAGTTGCTTTGATGTTTGAAATGTAATTTATCAAGGCATATCATTTAAAAATATGTAGTTTCAAAAAAGAATATTCTGCTTTAATGGGTATTTGGGCCTTTATTTTTTAATAATTTACTATTATCCATTAAGAAAATAAAAAATTACTTTTTCTTTTTCTAGAAAAAAAATTATTGCCAGGCGCTGCTTCCCACTGCCTGCCCACCCATTTGTATCATTGTCTCTTCAGGCGCAACTCTGTGTCCTTGAATTATCACGTCATTAAGCAATAAAATTAAAAAGTGGCAAACAAATATATTTATTTTTAAATCTGAAAACTAAATACCCTCAAATTTTTACTCATTTTACTTAATTGACAAAAATGCCCCAGAGCAAGGAAAAAAGTTAAATATTATTTGGTTTTAATTATCTCCATTTTATTTTTTAATTAAAAATAGAAGATGAGAGCAGCAGGACCCCTGGGAACCACTACAGATAGCAATATTCTGCCAAAATTAATAAAGTAAAGCAAAATATCCAACCTAAACAAGGCTCTTGTATAATAAAATTTATGAACTAACAACATGGCAAATGCTTTTTCAAAATATGTGCGTGTTTTGAAAACAACGTTTTGTGTCTGGCTATTTCTAAGATTGGATGTGGTTTCATTTAATTAAAAAAATATTATACTGTCCATCTTGAAAAATATTTATGACTGTGTAATAGGCAGGGATATTCTCCAAGTATCCTCATCCTCTATGTTATAGAGTGAATATGACGTCACTCCATGGGCCTTGGCAAACTGGTAACAAGCAAGGCAAAGCTTTTGACATGGAAAAAAAATCTAGTAGGAAAACTCTAATCCAGCTGTTGCCTGGAAGCACATAGCTAATGCTAGGTCAATGAGTCTACACCAAATTTTCAACAGCCAAGTGGCAAGATAATGTGGTACCATATAATGAATATCTAAGCTGAGTGAAGTATTTAATACATACCATTTCCATAACCAAAAATAAAAATCAAATTTAGTATAACTCTTTGATGATAAGGTGAAAGAACAGTTTTTTTCCTGAAAATTCATAATTGTCAAAAGCTAAGTAAATTAAAATACAGCAGCAACAAATCCCTTTCTTTGCTTTAAATCCCTATGATTTGAGTTTGAATGAAAAAAGTAAGGAATTATATGTTCATCTACCAGAATTTTCTAAAATGTTTATCATATCTTAAACATATATTGATACTTAAAAATTTTTCATACTTTATAATTTAAATAATTATATTTAATACCAAGACCCATTCCATTATTTTAGATATTTCTCTAATGTAGGGTAAGTGCTCGAAAACTTCGACATAAAGGCAAAGTTAAAACATTTTTCAGATTTGACTTGGAGGGCATACAATTGCCTTTACCATCCCTTCCCTGTCATACATACAGTAAAGAATCTAGAATGCAGATCATAAATGTGACCTCCATGTAACTCCCATCCAGGAGACAAAATCATGACGAATCTTGGAAGCAACTCTCAGCCTAGTTTCTATGGAGATGTGTGTTTCCTCTCACTGGAAGTTTAACAAGAGAAACTAAGGACTTCCTGAACTCCTGATCTCTCTTATTCAAATGGACCCCACAGTGCCTATGAATGACATAATTACATGATTAGCTATTGAAAACACTAAAGCTATGGCTTTAATTAGTATGCACGCTTTCTTGTGACAAAATAAACGTAAAAATCAAAGATGATTGAGCAGGTGATTTTTTCTATTTTTCTGGGGACGTGGATCAAGGTGTAATAGTTATTTTTAAAGGACTTCTTAGCAAGGAAAAAATAATGTTTTTAAAGAGATAAACTATTTTTCTGAAAATGGAGAAGGGTTGTCCTCACATAAAGTAATAGTCTTCTAATCAAGAGAGTTACTTCTTACTAAGTCGCCACTATTTCCTTTCTTTTACAGAGAACATCTCAGGTGTTTCAGTGATAAAAGTGCAATTTTGCTTTCCAGTCAAAAAATTGATGCCATCTTTTCTCATCTCATTAATCTCTTTTTGCAAATGTATATAAGGATAATAAAAAAATCACTGCATCTTTTAATCATAGGGGATTCCTTCTTCACATTTTCAGTGCTAGGAAATGTATTAGCTTCCATTGTTCCTGTGCACAGCAGATTAGACATGACTATATCTGAGGGCATGGAGATAATTTGACTGACTTGGTCAATAGGACCCAAAAGTCCAGTCTATGATTAAAACTTGGGTTTCTCTGTTACTCTCTTTAACAGTGCAAGACCAAATCTCTTGCTTTTTATAGTGAAAATAAAAAACTCAGTAATAATCACTAGTATCATTACTAATGAGAAATATGATGTATTCACAAAATCCTTCAATGGTAAAACAATTCAGGAAATAAACATCTTTTACTTGTAAGCAAATGATTTATTTTTTTCTTTTGGAACATAGATGTTTCACTGACCACATCTACAGCTGGACTCTAATTGGTGATCTCACAAATCCTAGCAGATGGACTGAACTTCTAATCCACTAAAATAACAAAGTAGAGTATTTCTGATTTACTTCCTATTAAACAGTATAAGTAAATGCTCAAGATATACAATGTTACATAAATTATAACCAGGACTTCAAGAAACTATAAAACAAAGCGAAGAACTGTTTTCACTTTGGTAAAAGTGTGTAAGTGCTAAATTATCTTACATAGTATGAAAAATTAAATTTTCAGTTTGTATTAATAGATTAACTTTTTGTTTTCTTCCATTGTTGCCAAATTGATTAGTTTACTATGCATTAAGATTTAGTTGATCATATCAAAACCACTTGAGAGAAAAAGAAGCTATTACTACTCAAAGTGTTTGAGACACAGATCATTGTATTATAAAACATGTTTCTATATGTAATCCAGTGTCATATATTAGTATTTCTCTTTTTAAAAAATGTAAAATATTATTCTCATATATTGTATGTAATCTCCAAGCACTCAGCAATAATCTGGTAAGGATATATAATACAAACAAAAAGTAAAATAAAGCTCATAGTCTTATTTCTGGAAGATCAGGGTTTTTCCTGAATGTTAGTTACTGCAACTGCCTTCATCTTTCATGAAACACACAGACATGCAGAATTGGAGTAAATGAACATTTCTTATCTAGTAGATAATACCAAAGAGACTGTTACCTATAACTATTAAAGAAGAATGAAACCTTACTAAAAGTTAGAAAAAAAGCAAAATACTACACTTGCTCTTGCCTTTTTAGGAATTATATTTCACCTGCCAGTTTCCATTTAGTGTTTCTTCCTCAAAGGGTGGATGAATGTTGAAGGCAGAAGACAGCAGGAACAAAGTTTTGTGGATAAAGGCTAAAACAATGGTAGTCAGTCCTTTAAAGAAGCCATAGCCATCTACATTGCATAAATAAACTCCCTCACTTGAGACCCCTGTTTTTCTGTCAAGTTCAAGCCTGTCATAAGCAACCCAAAGCAGGAGCAACATACATACGCAACCCTTACGTGTGTATATTGAACATTATGAAAAGGCTGTTGCCCCCACAATCCTTCCTGGTCTGTTTTTGGTAGATGACAGAAACAGATATTCCATTTTTGGATGAGGAAGGAATTGTTCACTTCTGGAATAAAAATTACCTCCAGGTGAGGGTGCCACATAAGACTCACTAATACTTCAACCTGACTTCATTTAACAGATGATTAGGCTGAGGAATAACGAGACCCATCCTGAAACCTTTTGATGAAATACAGGAGCACTGGATGCATGGGGGTTCTGCACAGTTAGAATGATCTGAGAAACTGTATGTTTAGAGCTAGTGTGTAAATGCCTAACAGGAAAATGAGGATTAAGACACAATAAAACTACTTTTGATTACACACACTGCGATTAAACTGCTCAACTGTACAGAGTTCACCAAAATTCAAACAGGAGAAAAATTACTGCCATCTGAGGAATTTTGTGATAATGTCCAAGTCAACATGACAAAGTCCCATTAACTTCCTTATATTCTATTTTTAGAAGAAATTGCCAGATCATACAAAGTCTGTCTGGAAAAAGTCCAACCATTGTTAATATGATGAAAATGGTTTGCATGACATCCATGTAACCTTGCAGCCAAGGAGAGTGGACAGGAGTAAGTAAGCATGAACAATGATGACTTCACTGTACTAGTCAGTAAGGGCAGAAGATGCCATTGAGTGAGCATGTGCACTGCATGTTCATCACATTCAAAATATCTGAGTGAGCAGAGCAATGAATCTGCATCATATTTTCCATTAAACTCACACATTCCTCCAGAGAAACTGTTTGGATGATTCAGGAGGCTGCAGGTATGGGCAACTGGTGATTGGCAGCTGCATCACAACAATGCACTCCTCATGTATCACATCTCATGCAGAGTTTTTTAGTAAAACATCAAATCACCCAGGTGACTCAGCCCCAATACAGCCCAGCTTTGGCACCCTGTGACTTCTCCCAAAACTAAAATCGCCTTTGAAAAAGAAGAGATTTCAGACCCTTGAAAAGATTCAGGAAAATAGGATGGGGCAGCTGATGACAATTGGGAGACCTGTGTGAGGTCCCAAGGTGCTTGCTTTAAGAGGACTGCGTCATCATCATCCTATGTACAATGTTTCTTGTTTCTTGTATCTGCTGCAATAAATGTCTTTATCTTCCTTATTACATGGCTGGATACTTTATGGATAGACCTTGTATTCTTAAGGAGAAATGAACTAGAATTACCCACTTAAATTTTCATCTTTCCACTAACATGCAAAATTTAAAAAATTGAAGCCCTTCTCAGTACTTCACTGGTAAGTTTTCTCTGAAGATTTTCTTAACCTGGTTCCGCTCCTCATGATCCATGCAAGTCTTACACTCTGAGGTTCTAAAGGCCTTTGTGTCCCCACAAGAAATAGTTCCATCTTGAAACTAACTCTGCCATGCCCAGTTCTCTCACTGAGGGCTTCCCAGGAAATTGTGCCTCCTACTTAACTAAATGCTTATTTGTAAATTAGTAATCAAGGTCTAGTTAGGGTCACATTTGTTTGCCTCAACCTTTATCAATACACATGGTCACAAACATTTTATGTGCTGCTTTGTGCCTCAACATGGCATTCATATACTGGATAACTCTTACCAAAGACAGTGTCTGATCTGCCTTCTTTTTCTGTCATGCTGAGAAGTACTGAAATCCTCCCACTTCCAGTCTCACTTAACCAGTTTGGTGGCTTGTTTTTTAGTTTGTGGTGGGGAGCTAGTGCAGAAGCCTTTTCCAAATGCTTCAGTCTTAACTGTACCTGCAGCTCTCATGAGTGGGCACCCCCTAGCAGGCCCGCATGTTAACATTGCTTACCTCATTGTTTACGTGTAATGTCATATCCAACTTCCCATATTTTTAGTATCTATTTAGTCAAATGTCTCTTGGATTTTTAAAATGCCTGCCTAATAAAATTGATAAAACCCTGAAAAGCTGATCAAAGAAACAAAAAGAATAAATAAATACATTCAATTTAATTTACTCTTAAAATGGTATGCTGCCCCGCACAGAGCATGAAGGTAACTAATTTCTGGTTTCCAGGTTGTCCTTTCTTCATAGAAAGGTTTTTTAAACTGTGTTATGAGGAAGGAAAAAATCTATATGTACAAAGATATTCTATGTACCACGATATATGAAACAGAACTGTGTAGATGGAAAGTGTATTCTTGGGGAGGGAGTAAAATGAAATAAGTTACATATATTCTACAATTATAATTAGAAGGTAAAGAATAACATGAAGAGATGAATAAGGTGATAGTAAATCTTAAAAAATAACAAAATTATATCTGTACTGGTTTAATACTTGTACCGATAGGCACACACATATTTATTAAAGACTGATAGAAAACATGAAAAAGAAAAAGTTTGATAGTCTAGTTATAGTATAAGGATGAATAGGCTCCCTTTTGCATGTCTTTTGTTTTTGTTATAATCTATGTGAGCACTGATTAAAAATTGAAGAAAAACTTACTGAAAACAAAATCATACTATGAGGAAGTCAAATATTGAAACTAGCTAATTGTCATGAGAATACCTACTAGAATAGACTTTTGGAAAAGCAAAGTCTAGATAATTAGGTGAATGCTGAAAATGGATAATTAATTTATTTGCACCCAAATACAAGCACTCAATTTTTGTACAACACTTAGGCTTTGTGCTTGGCCTTCATTGTTCCTGAGATAGTATGATGATACTCTCCTCTAGTCTTTTAAATTTAAAATTGATTTTCCCGCTCAGTCTCCTTGCACCACTGCATCTTATTATTTAGATTACTCCAAAGGAAAAAACAGTACCCAAATATAAACAGGAAAGAGATTACTTTTAAAGTCCATATTAATATTCTAACTATATTAATATTCAATATATTTAACTCCCACTTATACTTACTTAAGTAAAAATCATACAGTACCTTGAGCAATAACACTATGTAGCTTTTGTTCGCTTGTGAGGAAATGACCCATAACTCTCAAGAGATAGGCAGCTATGAAGATCATGTCTTTGCATAACTTGATCAAGAACAGTTAAACATACTATTGAGAACACATTATAGACATGATTTCAACATTCACTAATGGAGACCAACTACATGGGGGATGTCAATTTATAAAATTATAAACTTATTTCAAGAAATATATATTTTTAGGTCTCTGGAAATTAAATTACTTCACTTTATTTAATTGACATTAATAGAAGAGTAATAGACCCAAAGAATATCAAAGAGTAACAAGCTATTCTATCATTCCATCAGCCAAAACAATGGCCAAAAAGTAGTAAAGCAAATGGTATAAATACAATAAATAAATGCTCTAACTTGAAATAATTGAAATAAAATTAAATAATACTAAATGAATCAAGAGTCAGAATCTAAAAGCAGCTAAGTAGGTAAAAATATTAGTGCAATTAGAGGTATTAATATGTTACACATTTTAGGAATACTAATTTATGCTAAATTATGGTTGCTATATTATGAAACACTCAAACATTCATTCACTGACTCTTATAATATATGGGGAATTGTGCTAGGGGAGAAGAAAAAAAGAGTCCAGGAGTTTTAAGGAGTTTCTCTATCTAGCCCCTTTCCAATTTATTGTGTAGTTGGAGAAAATATAGATAATAAAATATGATTAGTACAAAAATATGTTTGTACAGGGTAGGAGAGTTTCCTGGTAATAGTGGTGACTACTTCTAAAATTTTGTAGAATACACTTTGCTATGTGCAGAGAGGCAGGAGAAAGTGAGATAGACATTCTAGATGAGCAAGAAGTCCAGGTGAAACCAGGCAGAGATGGAAAAGATACAGTTAATTAAAGGTGACCCCTATAATATAATAGCTCATTTTTATACCACTAGCTTTTTTAAACCCCATGCTAATAAATAAACTTCATTAAATTTCTTCCTACACTCAGAGAAATATTCAAAACACCTGGAATATTAGAAATATGGAACTCGTGGCTTGAGGTCTCCATTACAATGTTAGAGTTCCATTTGCAAAACATCGCAAAGAACTTATTGAAATTAAGGGGCAAGGGATCACTCAGAAACATCACCATATATATTTTTCCCATGGTATTTACTATGCAAAAATTTCCAGAACCACTGGTGTATATAAATTGGTAATGACAATTTCAAAACATGTGACCCTAATTTTGAAAGTAATTCAAAGCACCTGGGCTGAATAGATAACATTTATGTTTGTTACAGAAAAATTTGCTCAGAAGAGAGGTCTTCAATCTAAATTCCTTCCAACAACTGTAAAAATTTTAATCTATGTTGAATATGTTGGAAAACACTTTAAAATTTAATTGATTCTATTAAATTTTAGTATTTAATAAAGTATTGCTTTTTATAGTCAGTATAAAACTGTATATGTGCTTAATTTTTTGATGAAAGTTTATCCTTTTATAGTTATGAGTTAAATATTCCAGAATTAATCATTATGCTCATACAACATTAAAATTTTCCTTACAAAGGCTTGATTTGGGATTTTTACTTTATAGGAGCAAATTAGGTGGTAAGTTGGAACCAACTGTCTCTTTGTAATATACTAAATCATAAATACAAGTTAGGGAAAAAGCAAATCATGAAAGTCTTTTTATACAATGTTAAGAAGGTTGAAATTTCCTTATAATGAAGGAAAATTTTTTTCATATATAGATAATCCTTTTCTACATTGAGGAAAATATTCATACTGATGAAAATATAGTAGCACTGTCAAAAATTTTTAGGTGGATTAACTTATAAATATATGTGGATAGGAGATAGAGTCTTCATAATTTGAGTTATATAATGAAATGTATAATGATTTCACAATGTGACTTTTTAATAAGGCATAGTAGGTTTGGTATGCAGAAATTTATATTCTAGCAATACAAATAAATGTGGAAAATAATAGTACTGATTGTTCTGCAACATGGTAAAATCCCAAGAACTGAAAAACCAAAGGGACATTAAATATTTTAATCAGGAGAAGCATGGTTCCACAATAAAAAAAATTAAATATGGCCAATTTGTATAATAGAGTTTTAGAACAATGTGTGCAAGTTTAGTAGAGCAGCAGAATGATAGGATTCTAAGAATTAAGTAAAGCTTAAGGAAAATACTATGCATTTGAGTATAGTTGTGTCAAAACAATTCACTTGGGAGTCAGGTAGTTGCTTCCTATTCAGTCCCCCTGCTTTTACATTACAGCTAAAAATAATTTTATAAAGTATGTCCCTGCCTTGCTTTATTTGCTGTGTACTCACCATACTTGAATACAAATGAACTCTATCATAAACAATGCATTGTTCTTTCTCTATATACCATGAATTATTTTGCAAATTTCAAAATATTAAAATCTTATAAACTATAAGTACAGTGCAGATAATCCAGACATACTATTGCAAATAGTCCCCATGTGTTTGCAAAGTCAGATACCTCTAATAACCATGACTTAAAAATAAAAATATTTTATAGTATTTTGAACTACATGATAATGAAATAGTACCTAGCTAAATATATAAAATATATCTAAAATGAAGTCTAAAAATAATTACCTCAGAATCCATTAAAAACAGAAAAAAAAGCATAATGAACTCAAAGAAAGTAGAAGATAAAAGCATAAATAGAATAGAAAAGCAGAGATAGAATTGACACAGATACAGGTTGATGCATTGAAATGACTAATAAAACTGATAAAAGCTTTCAAAGCTAACCAAAGAAAAAAGAATAAAGGCATAAATAATCAATATCCAGAACAAAAAGGAGCCTTAGCTATTGAGACCACAGACATTAGAAAGAACACAAAAGTATCTTCTGAACTGTATTCAAAGAAATTTGAAAACTTAGGTAAAATAAATCCCCAGGAAAATTACAACATATCAAACTAAGAATACCTAGAATAAGTATAAAAACAGAACACAAAATCACTGCAAATAAAACTATAAAACATTGAAAGAAATTTAAAAAATATATAGCAGATGCAATTACATGGTTCATGGACTGAAAGGCTCAACATTGCCAACATATGTACTCATCTCAAAGTTTTATATACATTCAAAAAACCTTATAAAAATTAAAAAAATAGTTTTCTGAAACTGGTCAAGTGGGCTTTGTAATTCATGTGGAAATGGAAAGGTCTGCAGGAGCACTTGCTTTACTCATAATCATATCTTATTATAAAGTTACTGTAGTTAAAAAACTAGTATTTCTACTTAAAGAGAAAAATAATGAAAAAATACCTAGCCTGAAAACAAGCCTGTGCAAACACGGACACTTCATTTAAAAGAAGTTGCACTGCAGAACAGTGGGAAGGAACAGAGTGCTGGACCAAATATGTAT
Source organism: Anoura caudifer (assembly GCA_004027475.1). Lineage (NCBI taxonomy): Eukaryota > Metazoa > Chordata > Mammalia > Chiroptera > Phyllostomidae > Anoura > Anoura caudifer. The sequence goes on along the minus strand of PVKU01004379.1, from coordinate 77,084 downwards.
TCATATTTTTAAAAAAAGAGACTTGTTGCCTATATCATCCCAAAGAAAATTATTAATCACAGGCTATTATAGATTTAAATATGAAAGGCAAAACAATTAGGCTTCTATGTTATCATATTAAAATAATTCATGATATTGATGTTATAGCAAAATTTTCTTGAACAAGGCAAAAAATAACTAAAGATATAGAGGAGTGATGATAACAGGTCTATCTTCAAATTCAGGTATGATGTGCTTCAAATGACACAATAAGTGAGGAAAGGGAAAAGTTATTTACACTTATAAGTATTAAGAGGTTTGTATCTAGGAACATCAATTCATAATAAAAAACCAGATATTTCACATAAAAAATGGAGAAATACTTGCAAATAGTTCACAAAAGGGATATTATCAAATAGCTAATAAGTACATAAAAAGTATTTCAATCTTATTAGTAACTAGAAAACTACAAATTAAAATCATGTTGAAATACAACTAACTGCCCAACAGAATGGCTAAAATTTTGAAACAAAACAAACAATATGCATGTTACTCAATGTGTAGAGCAATAAGAACACTCTGGCACAACTGGATCAACCATTTTGAAAAAAACATTTGATGTTACCTAGTGAAATAAATATATGTATATCTTATGCCCCAGTAATCTTCTTTAAACAGAAATGGAGACATGTGTTCACTAGGAGGTAAATACATGAACATCCAAGTCAGAACTGAAGCAAATCAAAATTAGATTTATTGGTCACATAGTGCAGTAGGGAAACTGAGTAAAAAATACTTTACTTTCTAGTCACATGACCTGGAGTCACTATTCAAACTTCCTTGTTATATTGATAGTTTCACTATCTGTGCGAGAGACATCATCCCACCTGTTTCAGTGCTCATGTGAAGCGTAAATGAGATCATGACTTCCTGGTCTTGTCATGATATACTAGGTGCATACGCAAGTTTCGGGTATGTTAGTTACATTTGGCAAAGGCTATAGGTTTTGATGCCTTTAACTTCTTAAATGCAAGTGATTGCTTCTCATGCAAGATATCATTCAATAAAATTGTTTAAGTATTTATTTTTCTTTGTACCTAGCCATACAAGAAAGAAAATTGAAGTAAAGGTTTTTGTCCTCACCTTAACCTATTTTACCAGACAGTTACGATGTCTGTTAAAATTTAATGATTCACATTTATTTTTATATAATGTTCTCTGCCCCAGAGACAGACTTTTTTATATTTAAATGTAAAAATAAACATCTAGGAATGATATACTTTGCATAAAAAATAAAACGTGGGAATGAATTTTAGATATATGAAGATACTATTATAAGATTGTATATACATTTTAACCTATTTGAGCACAGTACATGAACAGTTAACATATGGAAACCATATTTCCATTAAGCTGAGGAAGGCAGATTTAAACTTAATTTACATATTCCCATGCATCATGCATCTTTTTGTATTTTCCTGACTGGAGAAATAACAGTGTAGTTTTCAACTCAGCTGTTTAACATTTCATGATTGCTTGTTTTCTCCACAATAACTTTCAAAGGCACAGACTAATTTTGAAGAAATTTGGTCAAAAAACAGATATCAAGATACTAATTATTTTCCACTTTTGGTGTAGTCTACTATCTTTAAAATAACTGGCAGCCAGAAAGACCTTTTATAAGCAAAAAATTTCTCTAATATTAATTGAATGTCAATAACATTTTCAATGTCAGCACAGGTTACAGAAATGGGATTTCACTGATGCAGTCTACAAGTCATAGAATCTGGGGTTTAGTAGTGATTAAGAGGAGATTTAGAAATTCATAACTATTCAAGAAACCAAGAACCAAAAGGTAGCCAGGTTCTTTGGCTGCCTGAGGGATGTTTCTGGTTAAGATTCTGTTTGCTGAACAAGGAAGCCTGCTACCGTAGATATGAGTGATGAGGTTTGGAGTGGTACTTTTTCTCTTAGCTTTCAATTCATAGTCTAGTCTAAATTCCAGCATATTTCAGTCCCTTCTTGACACTTGACCTTCCACCTCTGCTGTTTAGGTGCTAACTTATGAACATTTACAGTCCAATCATCCACCATTTAGCCACTTGCTTTTTTCAACAAGGAAAAAAAGACCTTGAAAAGGCAAAGGGAGGAGAACCTATCATATTGTTGCTTCAAAATTTCCCAGGTATGCCATCTGCATCTTGAAGCTGGGAAAAATCTTAGTGAGAGAACTATGCCAGAAGAGTGGCATAAAAGTGTCTGGTCAGAGCAATAAACCGCTCTACTCAAATAGGATGTTTATCAAAGTGCATAGTAAGATCTTGTCTACAGACACAGGGACATGGCTGTCTATGGTACTAACTGCACTGCAAATAGAACCTTCTTGTTTGGTGTTGCTTTTAGGTTTATAATCATGACAAGATACCCAATATCTGTTTATTCCAAAATGATATTGCATACTAAGAAACAAGTTGACAATGTCTGAGTTAGATCTTAGTTGTTTTATTTTAATTTCTGTTAATTCACTATTTAACTAATATATGTATTAAAAGTCAAGTTCAATCTTTAGCCACAACTTATAGGTGGAAGGGAAATAACAATAATAATAATGTATGTGCTAGAAGCATTTCTAAAGGGAAATATCTGGACATGATAAAAATATAACCCATTTAACCAGATATTGGGGAAAAAATAAGTACAGCTATAGTGAGTGCTTAAATGAACACTGCTGATTATGTTGCTGGACAACCCCAGGAAAGCTTCAAACTGCACTATCAATAAACAGTAACAGATTCTGCCCAGTGAGTATCTTAGAAAACAATAGGATCTGAATTGTATGCCAGTGCCTGAGCACCAAAAAAGAAAAAAGCCAAGGAAAACCCTTCTTCTCTGTTGGTGTAATTTCTTGCCTTCTTCTCTCATTTAAAAAATGAAAGTAAAAAGAAAAAACGGTTTTCACTGTATTGTAAATGCCTGAAAATAAAGAGAAAAGCAGTGAAAAGTTTGGAATTCTGAAACGTGAGGTTTTTCAGATTTTTGAAACAACTAGGTTGAACAGCAGAAAACTCTTTGTGAAACGGGGAATGCCTCCCGCTCAGATACCTTTCTCTGAGTAAAAAGCTCCCTGACACATGGACCGGAAAACTTAGCCACCCTGCAAAAGAAATTTGATAGGGAAGGAGGAAAAGCTTAAGTGCATAACTTTCTGTCTGTGGAGGACAGCATATACATGGCAGAAAACAAAACTACTATAGGCATGCCATGTTTCGTTGTGCTCCTGATATTGAATTTTTTACCAGGTTGGAGGTTTGTGGCAACCCTGCATCAAACAAGTCTATTAGTGCCGTTTCACAACACTTGCTCGCATTATGTCTGTGTCATATTTTGGTAATTCTCATAGCATTTCAAACTTTTTCATTTTTGTTGTATTTTTATGGTGATTTGTGATCAGTAAACTTTGATGTTATTATTGCAGTTGTTTTGGGGGCACTGCAAAACATGCTCATATAAGATGGCAAACTTAATTAATGAATATTGTGTGTGTTCTGAATACTCCACCAATCAGCCATTTATCTTCCTCTCCTTCGACCTCCCTGTTCCTTAGGACACAAGATTTTAAAATTAGATCAGTTAACAACACTACAATGGCCTCTAAGTGCTCAAGTAAGAGAAAAAGTTCCTATAGGAAATTAAAAGTTTTACTCCAGTGAACCCACAGACAATAGCATGAAAGAGCCTCATTGCTGATATGGAGAATGTTTCACTGGCCTGGATAGAGGATCAAACCAGCCACATACAACCTTCTGTTAAGCCAAAGGCTGTGATTAATCATAGCCTTGCTCTGTTAATTTAGAGCAAGGCCGTGATTCTCTTCAATTCTATGAACACTTAGGTGTGGAAGTTGCAGGAAAAAGTTTGAAGCAGTGGAAGATGGTTCATGAAGTATAAAAAATTCAATTGTCTCCATAATATAAAAGAAAAGTGAAGCATCACGTGCTCATGTAGAAGCTGCAACAACTTATCCAGAAGAGCTAGCTAACATAATTATTGAAGGTGGTAACAGGACAAAATATATTTTCAATGTAGATGAAACAGCATTATATTGGAAGAAAATGTAATTGAGGATTTACATAACTTGTGAGGAGGAGTCAATACCTGGCTTTAAAACCTCAAAGGACAGGCTGACTCTTTTGTCAGGGAATGACACAGCTGGTGACTCTAAGAAGAAGCCAATGCTCATTTACCATTCTGAAAATCCTAGGGCCCTTAAAAATTATGCTAAATCTACTCTGCTTGTGCTATATAAACGGAAACACAAAGAAAGCATGAACGGCAGCACATGTGTTTACAACATGGTGTACTGAATATTTCAAGCACACTGTTGAGACCTACTGCTCAAAAAAAAAATTCTTTAAAAACATTGCAAGTAGAAAAGTCAGCATTTGTACTGCTTGGCACTACCAGAACCACTAAGTAGAAATAAGGATTGAATCTTTATGGATGCTTTATTCAGATGCTGGAGATCTGAGAAGCCAGTGGATCATGTACCCTAAAACAAACCTTCTTAATATCTCATTTCAAGCTTACCTTTTTAAAGGAAGAAGGAAAGCATATGTAAGGGGTTTGGGAAAAGGTTAATCAGATGAGATTTGCAGGCCAGCAGTGATTTTCCTAGTATTTCTTTATCTGTTTATCAACAATTCTTTATCTGCCTTTTGGATGTTCCCTCCCTGGAACACAATGACTCACACACCATCTCCATCATTTCTAGACCCCTGGGGCACAAAGGTTGAATTGTTTTTTGACCTCCTGGAGTCACATAGGTCATGCACTATACAGTTTGTAGAATAACAGCTTGCCACATGCATTAATCACTTATCCTATCAACTATGACTGAAGATAACATTTTTAACTCTTGAGTTTCCAAATCAATATGGCTCATTGACAATGCACTTGTTCACCCAAGAGCTCCAATGGAGATGTACAATGAGGTTAATGTTACTTTTATGCCTGCGAACACAACATCAATTCTTCAGCTCATGGATCAAGGAGTAATTTTGACCTTCAATTCTTCTTATTTAAGGAATATATTTTGTAAGGCTATAGCTGCTATAGACAGTGACTCCTTTGATGGATTAGTTTTCACCATTCTTTTTTAAAAAATTGTTCATGCTATAGCATATGGTCCACTTTTTTCACCCTTTTCCCAACTCCACCTAGCCCTACACTCTCCCCTCCCTCAGTCAGTCCCCAGGATTCACCATTCTGCACACCCTTAGAATGTTTTGTGGTCCATCAGAAGAAGTCAGAATAATCAACATTAACAGAAGTTTGGAAGAAGTTGATTGCAGCCCTCTGGATGACTTTGAGGGGAGTTAAGATTTCAGTGGAGGAAGTAACTGAAGATGTGGAGGAAAGAGCAAGAGAACTTAGAACTGGAGTCTGAAGATGTGACTGAATTGTCACAATCTCATGATAAAACTTTAATGGATGAGGAATTGCCTCTTATGAATTAACAAAGGAGGTGGTTTCTTGAGATGAAACCAACTCCTGGTGAAGATGCTGTAAAGATTGCTGAGATGAAAACAAAGGATTTACAATATGACATAGGCTTAATGGATCAAACAGTGGAAGGGTTTGAGAAGACGGACTCCAATTTTGAAAGAGGTTCTACTGCAGGTGAAATGCCATGAAACAGCATGGCATGCTACAGAGAAATCATTCATGAAAGCAAGAGTCATTTGAGGCAGCAGACTTCATTTTTGTCTTATTTTTAAAAATTGCCATGGCCACCCAGGCTTTGGCAACCCCCAACCTGACCAGCCAGCAGCCATCAATGTGGAGGCAAGATACTCCACCAACAAAAATATTGTAACTCACTGAGAGCTCAGATGATGGTGAGCATTTTTAGTGATAAAACATTTTTAATTAATGTAATAGATTGTTTTAGATATAATGCTACTGTATACTTAGTAGATTATAGTACAGTATAAATATAACTTTTATATGTACTAGGAAATCAAACCATTCCTGTGACTGGCTTTACTGCAATAGTCACTTTATTGTGACTATCTGGAGCAAAGCCCACACTATCTCTGAAGTATTTCTGTACTGTTTGTTAAAAAGTGACCTAAATTAACCACAATTTCTTCATGTTATTAAAGACAAACCTCTCACAAATCTTTCCACAACTAAAAATTGGCAAAAATCAAGAAAAACAATAAACTTCAAGGTTTGAATATATTTTTTAAAAAGAAAATGCTGCTTTTTTTCTTGAGAACAATACATTATGATAAAATAACATGTGTGGATAACTGCTACTTTAGGCAAGGATTATATTTAATTACTGGTAATTTTTCTTTACTGTCTCTTGGCTGATATCCTCCTATATGTTATTTTAAAAAACTAGTTACCACAGGCATATGAAGAATTACAATTGCTAAATATTTATGTTTCCTGCAAATTGAAGGGGAGATACTTGATTTAATTCAATAACACACTTTGGTTTCATGAATTGAATGCAATTTGCTAAGGGCTTTTTAGTGGCAAATAAATGTATATTAGATTATAGTGTATTTAATCTTTCTGTGACACAACATATTTATCTAACTACTGTTCTATTTATCTCTTATGCTCAAACAATTCACAAGTGTTTTCCCTGTCCCCACAGACACCTTGCTTCTGCCTTCCCTGAAACCACCCTTGTTTAAAGTACCTGACTTCCAAAGCAAACTGTGGACTGTTTTCATTTAGACTTAGTTACTTGAGGCACTTGATACCCATGATTGTTCTTTCCTTAAAATTCTCTTCTTCAGCTTCTGAGATAACATCTCTCCTGGTTTACCTCACATTTGTTCTCTGTTCTCTGTGTTCTCCTTCTCCGCTCATCCCTCAAATCTCATTATTTCTCAAAAGAGACTGCATTTGCTTTTTCTTTTGTAATAGTCTCAACTGAACCCTCAGTCCATGTCTTTCAGATGGTCTACTTCAGGAGGGAGCAGGTGACCCAAGATGGGCCACTTTGAGCAATCAATCTTCTTAGTCGCAATGATCTGTCTTTCATGAATGGACGAATGATCCAGGGAAGTCAGTGTGAAACACGATCAGGATAATTGTCTGAACTGTGCATTTCTCTGGACCTAAGCCAGGAAAGAGCTTCTGTATATGACCAGGAGGAAAAAAAGCCAGCTTGAAAATAGAGTAAGTGATGGCAAGGTCTGGCTGGGAGATGGAGAGAGTCTGGTTTTTAGAAGTTGATATAGGAACTCTTGGATCCGGCTGTGCCTGACAGCTGTGCCAGGGTTTTTACTTAAAACTGTTCCCTTCTTTCTCTGCCTTTCTCTTCCCCCTGCGCCCTTTCTTTTGCTCATTCTCAAAATTCGAAGGAGTTCAACAAATACACCTGTGTTCAGCCCTTCACTGTTACTTCTCAAGTTATATTTTGTTTATTTAAATACTTTCTGTAATTTTCAGAGATTAAAGTAGTGTCTAACACTGATAACTCAAGTCCTCTCTTAATTTACCCATATTTTTGGGCTATAAGACGCACCCCCCAAATTTGGGAGGAAAAGGGGGTGCATCTTATAGTCCAAATGTAGCTTAGCTGGCTCGCTGTGGGGGTGGGGGTGGGTAGAGGCCTATGTTATTTATGTTATTCAATATTTTACCACATTTTTTGCTTCAAACATTTTTTTCCCTATTTTCCTCCACTAAAACCTAGGTGCGTCTTGTGGTCCAGTGCGTCTTACAGTCTGAAAATTTTGGTATCTCTTCCCCCTAAGTATATTCCTGCCTATCAAAACTCTAGTGAGATCTCCCACAGGTCTCTCAAACGTAACACAGTCCAAACTAAATGAGGGCCCCTCTTTTCACAGGCTCACCTTCTAATCTCTTTTCTTTTATGGTCCTTCCTATCTACTTTGTTTCTCTTCCAGGGATGATATTTTACACACTGGAATTCCTAACCAGAGCATTATTTCTAGTATTTAAAAATTTCTTGAAAACCACAGAAATGTTAGAAAATCTGTTCCAAAAAAATTCAATAAAATTATGCTGCTAGTGATACTAATTCTATTAATATTTATTGTTTTACACTTTGGCAGATAGTGTTTTAAGTATGTTTCATGTGCTACATTATTTCAGTTGCACAAATATTCCATAGGCTTTGAATCATTTATGTAAAAATATCCAAGCTCAACTAGTAATCATACTTTTCCTTTGCCAGAATCTGTGGATTAGGTCCTATTCCTGGAGATTCCAGAAACACCGCATTGGCCCCAGATATGTGAGAACAATTCCTCATCTATTCGCAGTCATTTCTCCTCATTGTCTCCATGGCAGTATCTTTGCTATTTTATCACAATTTTAACGGCTTTATATTTTATACCATGTCTATTTTAAATTGGTTGCCCACAGAAAAATTTCAGGCTTGTTAATCATTTACTTTTGGATTCAATGTGGTGGATAGGAATTCTTACAGAAATTGGATGTCAGGAATAGGCCATATATGATTGTGCTTCTGAAGATCTGGGTGTCCGATCCTCTCTTGGACATTTATCTTTAATCATCTTATAGACCTAGATAGTCTGTCCTCTTTCTCTCTGCAGCCTGTATTCCTGCCTTACCCACAAAGCACGTTAGTGCCTATCATTATTTTTATGAGCAGTAAATGCGGCCTATGTGCTTCTTTCAAAATGTGAAACTTACTAAATTATAAAAAAATAACAAAACACAGCAACCATAAATTAGAGTGATATTTCACAAGTTAAATGGAAAGTGTATCCTTAATAAAATTCATATTTTCCCCTATTAATTTTAGAGAGATAAATTATTAATAGTAAGATGTGAAAGTACCATATGGAGAAATTGACAGAGCTGCATTTGTTAACAAATTCTGTTTAAATAAAGAAGATTAAATCATAGGTTAATCTGCTTAGCTATATAAAGAGAAACGCTTAACATTTGCATAGCAAATTGTAAAAATGAGGTAAAGAAAGTCAGTTATACAGATTTGTAAACAGCTTGAAGACCTGTATATAATAAATATTGCTGGACTATATGTTTTAGAAAAAAATGGTTACTGTATAAAACATACATGAAGGCAAGAGTTTTGAACACATTAATGTTTAACAAATAATTTAAAAGCATATGTCCATGCAAACACCATTTAGGTCAAGAAAAAGAACATTACCTTACTCTAGAAACTCTCAGTGTCCCTTTTCAACCACCATGCCTCACGTTTATCCTGTTGACCTTATCTTAACTCATAGTAATAATTCCTTTACTCTCTTTGTTTTGTTTTTATCTAGGTACACATCTCCAAAAATGAAGTTTAGATTTGAATATTTTTGAACCTTAAAAAATAAATCACATTTTATGTATTTGCATGTATTGCTTCATAAGTTAAATTTATATTCATAAGACACAGTTGTGTTTTGTGTTTTTCAGTGTGATTGTAGTGAAATTATTTTCATAGTTCCATAATATCACATTGTTATAACAATAGCACAGTCAATTGATGTTGAGCATTTGGGCTCTTTTCCCCCTAATTTCAAACTGTTAACAATAATTTGGCAAATATTATATTCATATGTTCAGGTGCACATGGGCATGAGTTCCTCTACAGTCTTAATGTAGGGTAAGTCATAGTTTATGCCTTATCTTTTTTAAAGAATTTTTTTAACATATTATTTATTTATCTTTAGAGGGGAAGGGAAGGGGAGAGAGAGAGGGAGAGAAATATCAATGTATGGTTGCCTCTCATGTGTCCCTTGCCGGGAACTGGCCTGCAACCCAGGCATGTGCCCTGACTGGGAATCGAACTGAGATCCTTTGGTTCACAGGCCCACACTCAATCCACTGAGCTACACCAGCCAGGGCTATGCCTTATCTTGATCTTACATTGCTTAAGACCAAAGTGTTTTCCGAAATGGTTGTACCATGACATTATATAATTTAAAGACAAAAATTTTATTCTTGCTTTATAAATAGAAACACTGTAATTTAGGAAAACTATTTAAAAATATAAACTATAGTTTCTCTGCAGATATTTTACTATAAGTCAATCTAACTCCAAGAAATGATGAACGGTTCTTGGGAACACATAATCAAAATTGACTTATAATTGTACTTAATTTTAAAGCTACAATAAATTAGTAAACAATGGTGTTATTCTTATATTTTTGAGATGTATTTTCACCTGAAAGCTCCTTCTAAAAGCTGTATCAATGATTTGAGCATTTAAACATCTTTCTTTGTGATATTTCTAAATGGATTAAATTGGATAATTTTTCAACATTCTTATAATATTTAACATGTTCAATTCTATCTGATTCCTGAAGACTTGAAGTTTGGCCATTTAAGTATAATTTACAATGCTCTATAAACCTGTAGTTTTCATTTTAACTCAGATGTTCACTGGTATTTTTATCAGAAAATTCCTTCATATTCCAGTGAACTATCATTCAATGATTGAAGCAAGGATTTATGTATATGCATATATATATAAAAATGTTCTCAGTAATATATCTGTTTCACAACATTTTTGGCTAGCTATGTAAATAAAATATTCAATGAATTAGTCTATTAAAATTTCTTTTGGCTCGATAGATGATTTAATTTAGTATAACATTTCAATCATTTGTGTGTGCACTTGTGTATATTAAAATGATTAAATCAAAATCAAAGTTTTAATTTAACCTTTATGAAAGTGTGGGTTATTATCTTGAACAACATCTAACCTACTTAAATTGGTTCCTTCAAATGTTTACAATAGTCTATGGTATTATTCCTTATGTGCCCTTTAAATAAAACTATGCTTAATCATTATGTATGAAATAAGGTGCATTTCATGATACGGAACTTAATGACAGCGGGAAATAAGGTTAAAATTCTCTCTCCTGTGTAAACACCATTTGAATTATGGGTACTTGTTACAGCACCATGTCACTATCTTGTCAGTAGTCACTAACTGTTTGATACCAACTGTCACTTAACTGGGAAACAGCATTCCATTTAAATATTTAAATAGAAAACTTGCTGGCGATTCAGAAAATCAGGACACTTCTTCCTTTGCCTACCAATCACTTATCAGAATGACTCCAAATTTCTTAACACTGTTTCTGTTTTTGTCTAACACATGACTGTCTATTTTTTAAAATCTTTCATCTTTTATGTATAACTCCCTCAAAATTATCTTTCATCTTTTAAACATTTTTATATATACTATTTTCCAATAAAATGTTTATTTCTTACTTGTAACGGCAGTTGTTTCATAACTATCAAATTAAAAGCTGGGTGAAATCATGATGAAGTTCAAAGAGGTGGTTAGCACCCCTGGCTTGCTTTATGACTACAGGCTCTGACCTGGTATATGATAAATAGGTAGTATGAATAAGCTTTTTGTATGTGTACAGGTAGTAATGTTATTACCTCTTTACATTTTTCTTTCTCTTGATACAATGAAGGCTTCTTAAGGAGGGGCTTTACTTTATTCATTTTTTTTCAGCCTAAACACCTGACAGAAGTTCAATCTTCTAGCAAAAGATAAATGGCAAATTGTGAGGGAATGAATTAAGAGACAATTTCTAATTTTCTTAATGGTTTCCAGAGATGACTTTCAGGCAGTCTTTATCTAACTTTTTTTTTAATTTTCAGATAGCCATTGTCTATAATGGATTCACCCATATCACATTGATATTAGTCTTTCATCAGAATGATCAAAGAAAGGATTTGATTAATTTATCGTGCTATAGTTTTTTCTGTTTTGATTTTCATGCTGTGGGTGTTTTGTTTTGTTCTGTTGCCTTTTTAAATTTTTTTGCCTTCTAATTAATGTTTCCTATTTTAAAAGATATGTTACTTGGTATTGCTTTTTTCTTTGGATAAAATGAACAATGTGGAATGATTTTCAGATTTTACAAAACTTCTATGCTTTAAACAACTTAAGTCCATTTAATTTGCCATATCTAATTCAATTTTCTTTTGTTTCTCTGCCTTTATAAATCCACCTTCATGTTAATGATGTTATCCTTCAGCCACTAACCATACAAAATGTATGAATACCATACATGAACTCTGAGCAAAATATAATATTGTGTCTTAATAATTACGTATATGTGCTTTTTGGGGGGAAGGGAGCATAGTAGAATAGAATATAGAATGCAATCTGATTCAGAATAATTTTTCTTAGTTAATATATCTTGCAAAAATTAAAGTGCACTTGTCTATGCTCATCTCTTAAAATTTTTAAGTTCAAACTTGATTCATGATTCATGATAAATAATTCTTCTCTAAAATGTCTCAAACTCATAACTTTTATCAAAATGGTGATAAAATTGCTCAACAAACCCTCAAAGTAACTAGAAAGAAAACACAGGCACAGGTACATAAACATACATTAAATAAATAGCCATGAAATCTAGTATATGCCATCAAAGAACTTAAAACTAGAAGTAAAAGGCAGTTCCTTTATGACTTGCTGATCTCATACATCTTGTCACTGTGTTAGTTGTTTTGCCTAGTGAGGAGGATCATTCTGACAGCTACAACTTGTTAATGTTTCTCTATAAAAAATGACTAGAAATATTGTAAGGTATTCTTGTGATATGTTTGACATTTTAGCAGTATTATTTATATAGTACTGAAAGAATGGGGACACAGTAAAATAGTCACATGTTCTTTATTTACCAAAATCTCTCACCCTCAATTACCTCCACAGTGAGATCAAGGGAATTTCTCATTTGACTTTGTTCAGAGAGGTAATAATCAACTCCTATCCTAACCATCAACTGCCTAAAAACATACCTGAAAAAAAGGGGGAGGGTAAGAGAGCTCAAGTGATAATATTAATTGAGAAAGGGAATAACAGCTTAATAAGATGGTTATCACACAAGAAATAAATTTGCATTATATATCTATTGCTTGCATAATATGCAAATAGTATAAACACATATCCAATATGTATCACTTACATTATATATCCATAGACTCTTAGTGGTGTTAGTCAGGAGCAAGTGATCTATTTTAAATGTTGGTCCTAAATAACACTGCAAGACATTTCACTTTATTTGCTATCTGAGTTTTGTCCTGGAGCAATCGTTTTGAGTTTGCTGCCTAAAGAAAAAAATTAGATGTAGCTACCATGTGAACAACAGTTAAAAAATAGGAAGAAGAAAGTATGTGTGAGGCTCCCTGAACGTCTCTGCTGTCCTCATTCAGGAGAGTCCTTGTCGTTATCTGTGTCCTCATAGACATCTATGCATCCCTTAGCATTTTGGATTTTGCCTTTACATCTAGGCTGATGCAGACACTGGCCTTCAGTGTCTGCGTCACTATGGATGAAATGAGACATTCACATGGACTACCGAGTCTGGTGGAGGAAAAGGGACAGTATGGCTTTTCTCTCAAGGGGAGCAAAATCCTCGGCTCTTGCTGTGACCTGCCTTTATTGGGTTTCTTCCCACATTACATGTTGGTTCTCATTTACTATGCACAGGTTTGCTTTAGGTGGTTACCTTTTACAGACAACAAAGGAGCCAATGCCACTAATCATATCACAGAAGGATATTTGCAAATGAAAAAGGGAAAAGTGGTTGAAGTGGTTATACTCCATACTGGGGAGTTTTGGCATGGATTTTAGGAAGTTACAGTAAGTACTTGCTGTCCCAATTCAGGGTGAGGGAGTTTTTAGCAAAAGCAAGACTCAAAGCAGCCTAGGCACATTGCAGGCCTGATTTCCCATTGGAGAACCTATCCCTGGGCATGGATCCTGTGCATCTCTGAGTGGGAGCTGGGCCCATGCCATGCAGAATGGTCTCCTACACTAGGAATCAGTATATACGATGTTCTCTTGCAAGTCTGGCTGTAATTCTGGTTCTCTCCTTCATTCAAAGCCCCCAAATACAACTATTTATTTGTGCAGCGGCTATGTGCTGGGTGCTTATTATAGGTCCAGGTACAGAAATGCAATTGTAAATATGATGAACAAATTCCCACCTTCATGAACTGACTAAATATAGACAAGGAAATGGTGAAATAAAATGTAAAATATAAATGGCAGCATCTATGAATATAAAAAAGGGTATTTTCTTAATTCCAAATGGCCGATTTCCATAGGTGCAGTCCTCTGGACAGTTTTGTGGGCTTCAGCCTCATCCAGGAATAAATGACTCTGGGGAGTTGCCTACAGAAATAGGACTTGCATGTGTGCCTGGCTTATTTTTGAAAACTTTTATTGAAGATGTAAAAGATGTTGTATTTTTTTCACTTTTAGGCACAAATCAAAGTATTTTGGATGCTGTGGATTAGAGAAAGCCAAGTTTTATATTACCCAATGGTGTTATACTCTACCAAATGCCCTGAATATAGTATGACATTTGAAATTCAATTGATAGGCTCTGAACGTATTTTAATCTTTAATTTGTATGTCAGTTTGTGGTTTAAAATTAGTGTTGAAAAACAAATACCCGGTGATTAAAACTCAGAGGAGAGCATTACTGTGTTGCTGGAATACTGTCTTTTTAATGGGGTAGGCTCTGAAGAGCCTATACAAATACATTAGAAAACACATTTCTTTTTAAAAAGCAGCAAACATGGTAAAATATATACAAGGTCTAGCAGAAGTAACATGTGCTTGAGTGTGGTCGCTAGGGTAATAATATGGGTGTAATATTTATAGTTTTAATTTGAACTTTTTACCTAAAATGTCATATGTTGTGCTTGAGTGTGATATTGTTATTTTACAGAATCACATGCTTATGATTTTGTAATAAAAGATTCTGTAATAAAAAAGGGGCATCATTTGTGCTGGATCTTGCCCACAAGTATATTTCCTTTTACAACATAAACTCTTCTAAATATTCATTGCTTATTATATTGATCAGAGTTGAATGTGGGGGGGGGGGAAGGCCCACATTAAAGAGCCTGAAAGGGGTAGAGAAAACCATTTTCAGAAGGGATTTCTTTTCTGTACAGTCACCAACCAAAAGCTATGGACCACTTATGTGGAGAGAGAGTTAAATTGTATGTGTTGGAGGTAGTGTGATAGAGGTAAGGAAGAAGAGTAATTCTAAATCTCCCAAGTCCACAAAATCTTTACACTTTTCCTATAGCATTCCTTATTTGATTATGCCTATTAAACTTTTCCTGAGAAAAATTGTGTTCCTAGTCAAGAAAGCAATGCTATTTCAATATAAATATTCAGCCACACATAAAATTTGCTGATCTGATAATTATGAACAAGGAGACTGGTTACACATGCACTATTCCTGTTACTTGCCTCCTAAGAGATATCAAGATAATTGCTTTTTGTGCTTCAGTAATATCCTATGCATAATATTTCACTTACTGTATTATTTTATAATTACCTATTTCTGCATATTCCTCCCTGTTAGAGGACAATGACTCTGTTTTGTTTGTTTGTTTTGTTTTATTTTTAGGACAGGGGCTCTTATTCATCTTCCCATTCCCTGTACCTGTATCTTAGTGCTTTTACAGAAGGCTGGCACACAATCTTTACTCAATATATGACTGTTTATTGACAGGTTAACTTCCTCCACACAGTAATTTTTTTTTCTTTAAAGGCTTCCTAAATAGAATTTGCTAGTTAAAGGATGAGAACCAATCATTAATAATTTGCCTAAGAAATGAAATTTTTGGATGGTATAACATGAATGGAACAGTACTATTCATGCTTCTGTTGACAGCTTATCAACCCTTTTAAAATTTCAAATTACAATCTGAAATGTGAAAGTGATCAGTCAAAGATTATCAAACCCACTGAACTGAACAGAGCAATAATGTCAGTACCTTTGCCTACATCCAGCCTGGAGGGTTTTGAAGGTAAGCAGCACCTTCATCATTCTGGCATTCTATTTTAGTCTAAGTCCACATCAGAAGCCTGCTAGGGCTCAGTGCTGATAACAAAGCACTATCGCTTTTCACAGTGACAGAGCACAGTGACATAACAACACTAGGACTTAAACGAAAAGCCCCTTCTAATTTAACTGGGAATCTGCTGAAGCTGTATTCAGCCCAACACTCTTGTTTTCAATTAAAACTTTCTTGTAGCAAGAGAAAAGTTTGGCATATCCTTTCCTTTTTTGAGGCAGTTATGGAATTAAATGGAAAGAACAGTATAATGTGGAGTAGAGATGGCCCAGTAACAGCCAAGTACATATTAGCCCTTTTCATCTACTAATTGCAATTCCTGTGGTTCAATGGAAGTTTTATCTACTACTTGTTGCTAGAAGAATCTTTTCTTTCAATACCACTATTCTTCAAGGAATGTTTTTCTGATACATGCAGTGTATGCGGCAGCAAATGGGACATGATGTATCAATTATTGAGTACCTGCTATGTGTCAGGCACTATCAGTATGGGGCCAGGGGACAGGTGGTTTAGAGTGGTGCTATTTCATGTAATTCCTACTAAGGTGTGGCTAGTAGGAATGACTAGTTCATGTTTTGTTTATACAGAAAAAGAAACCCATGACCATTAAGCAAACTTCTGTATATTTGCATACGTAGTAAATAATAGAATTGGGCCATGAGTAGACATCATGTCCTATTAGTCTTGTGTATTAGTCTTGTGTCTTGTGTATTTTAGCAGCTAAAAATACTGCTAAAATTTGGAAGTGGAGAATTATGGGTAACTTTAACATATTGGCATAATTAAACTTCTTTTCTTTATTCAATGGTGCTTCCTAAGTGCATTTTCCTTGAATGGAGTTATTGAAACATACTGTCTTTCCTAGACTGTTTCCAACAGTCTTTCCTAGAACAACGTAGCAAACTGCAAATTTTGAATATGAATTTACAGCACATCTTAGAATCTGTTTTTGAAAGATGCGTGTGTCTTTTCTTACTTCAAGGCATAGTTCAACATAACTTTCACTATTAATTGGAGAGATGCAGTTAGGACATGTTCAGGTATCACCGATGTCAACTTTACGCTGCCCTGTGACATCTGTCAAACCTTTTTCTTGAAATTCAGTGCTAAACAACAACAACAAAACAACTTTTGCTTTTCTTAAGTAATTAATATTTGAAAATCATATATCTCATGGGAACTGCAAGAAACTTCTCCCATTTCTCTTGAGCCATTCATAATCTTAAGGCTATGGATATTAAACATTTTTATAACCTTCTGGAATTTGTGTATTATTCTTAACTTTACCTTTAGGTTGATTTTAACTAAAAAATATATGTGTATCATTAATTTATCCTCATTTATTTTATGCTGCTATGTATATTTTATAATCACCTATATGATTTTTGAAAATGATATGAGTTATAAGAAAAACCTCCAACAGATTTTGGAATGGAGTCAAAGGAAGGGCATGGGCCAGACTTCTAGTTGCATTTTCTTGCACCACTAGATCATAATCAGAGCATCTTTTGAAGAATTTTCTCATATTTGGTGGTGTTTCAAATCACTAAACTGCAACATTAAGTTTTCAGATTGCTATCAGTAAAAGAATAGACTACCCTCCTTCAGGGGATAAAAACCATCATCATATTGATGTAGAATAATTTTACACAAACACATGAGCACAGCACCATCTAAAATTTTGGAAGAGGCATTTCCCTTTAGGGATAAAACAAGTTTCTGTCAATTTGCTTCTGAGACAAACATTAAGCACTATATCATCTATCTATCTATCTATCTATCTATCTATCTATCTATCATCTATCTATCATCTATCTAAATATCAATCTGATCTAATCTAATCTAATCTAGCTCATGCTGCTTCCTTGATGCTCAAAACATATTTTTTTTTCAAGAAAATATTTCAGTGGATTGGCTCCACATCAAATTCCTATCTTCTTTAAAGTGGCAAGAGTCAGTCTGCCATCACTTGATTGATCAAACCTTGGACCAAAGAAGGGCAGCCATATGGCACCAAACTCCATGACACTATGGTGCAAACTGGAACCTGGAACCTGCAGATGCCAAGAAGCAGAATCCATAGTGATGTATGAATTAATACAGGCAGACAAGAATAAAAATATTGATGCACTTTTAAATTGACATTGATACATCTATGTCAATGAACAGTTACAGAATCATTCTCATGCCCGCCCTCCTAAATGCACTCAGGAAAGATGGTACAAAAGCTTTGGTTAAAAAAAAAAAAAAAAAAAAAAAAAAAAAAAAAAAAAAAAAAAAAAAAAAACTCAACTAGGCTTAAATATACATTTAAATGCATAATCTTTTTTTCTTTTTAAACATAGTAACAAGACTGACACTACAAATGTCATATAAGTAAATAATTAAATCACTCAGCAAACAGAGAATGTTTCCCAGTGCTAGATTCTGTTCTAGTCTCTGATGATAGTGTAAGTAAGTCAATTATGTTACTGTTTAGGTTCATGAATACAAAAGAATTAATATACAAGGTAAGTTAGTATGATACAGAAAACAATACAGTGTGATGTAATAAAATAGTGACAGGGAGGGGAAGCTGAGGCAGAGTACTCAAAGTGACACATTTGTTGAGATTTGAATGGGAAGAGTCAGTTATGAGAAGACATGGTGACAGAATATCCCCTGCAGAATCAGTCACCAGCAGATACAAATACCTTTACTGGGGATAAGCTTAGAATGCTTGAACGTGGAAGGAAGGCTTCTGTGGCATGAACAGTGTGAGTGGAAAGAAGGAGGTGGAAGAGAAGAAGAAAGACATCTTGACAAATGGATGGCTTCTGAGGCAAACTGCTTTTGTCTCGCCCTCTCTTAGTACTAGCAACACTTATCTGGACCTTATGTTTCTTATAAGCCACGACCTGATTTTTGGAGTCCTTCCAGTTCTAAAGTATCTCTTAACATACTTTTTTTCCTTTGAGTTCTAGTTATTCTTTGTATTTTTTCACATTAACTATTTCTGGCATTTAGAAATACAGTCAGTAACTGAAAGGGTTAAAGCATCTACCTGTGTTAGTAGTGTACTGAATTCTTAAAGCACAGGATAAAAATGCATTTGTAAAATCAGTTCCCCCAAAGTGCTCGCTGCCATTAACTGGGAGTGTTGGCCATTTTTGGAAACTGCATTAAACTCTTTTACCATGTTAGGATGCTACTTAGTAAATTGCTGCTTTGCTGCAGTGGGTATGAAAAGCATTTCCAGTTAGCTAAACACTAAGCACCTATAGAATATAGGAACCAATTCACATATGGGAATCCATTTTTTAAATCTGTGCTTTCCAACCTTTTCCCAAATGTTATCATATACATCCTCATTAATAATATTCCTCAGGATGGAATGGGTATTACTCCCACAAAGGTGTGCATAATTTGCTCTCCCCTCTTTTTTGTGAGATTCATTCTGGGGTAATGTGCTCACTTTTTATTATCCTCCTCAAGAATATATCATCTAAAGTTATTAATTATACTAAATAAAATTCATTGAGTTGAAATAATTTATTTTTTTACTATGGCACTATTAGCCCTGTTTTATAACTTTGGCCACTTACTATTCTATTGAGGCTAGTATCTCTCAGCCAGCATTCTGAAACATGCTGGTGTAACATTATCAGAAGAGAGATGCATCGGTTGTATATCTGTATATTTAACATATTTTTAGTGTGTACACACTAAGTGCTAGGCACTGTGCTTATGTGCTGGCAATAAAACTGTGAGGTAGAGAGAGAAAATTTCTATATTGTGAAGATCATGGCCTGGGATGTATGTGTAGGTGGAGCTAGGGGAGTGCCCATCAGTAGGTGGGTGGATAAAAAGCTGTGGTATATTACACAATGGGATACTACAATACTACTATATTACACAATGGGATGCTACACAGCCACAAAAAGAAGGAAATCTTACCTTTTGCAACACCATGAATGTACCTGGAGATTATTATGCTAAGTGAAATAGGCCACTCAGAGAAAGACAAATACCATATGAGCTCATTTATATGCAGAATCTAACAAACAAAATAAATGGATGAACAAAATTGAAACAGAGGTATGAATACATGGAATAGACTAACAATGGTCAGAGGGGAGGGAGGAGGAGGGGACTCGGTGAAAGAAGGTGAAGGGATTAGCCTAAGAACATATATGCATAACCCACAGTTACAGGCAACAGTGTGGTGATGGCCAGAGGGAAGTGTAGAGGGACTGGGTGGAGGTGGGCAAAGTGGGGGTGGGGTGCAATGAGGACATCTGTAATAGTGTCAACAATAAAGATAAAGTTAGTATGTGTATAAAAGCATAAAGATTAAAGAAAAGGTACTACTATTTTTCAAATACACATAGGTAGTTTTAATTATAAAATAGAAATTCATTTAAAATTGAAAACAAATTTAAAAGGAAGGAGACTCTTGATAAACACAACATTAATGAAATTCTAAACATTAAATTGAGCAAAACAAACCGCACAAAAATGCATATTTTAAGATTCCATTTACATGAAATTTAGGAGCAGGTGAAAATAATTATGGAAAGAGAAATCAAACTTTTGCTATTAGTGGGTGCTGGAGTTGTAGAATTGACTAGAAATTTGTACAAAAAAACTTTCTAGAGGGATACACATGTTTTATATCTTGCTTTAGGTGGTTATTTCAAAAGTATATGTATCATACAATTGCCAAATTCATTGGCCTCAATATTATATCAATAACATAACAAAATATAATTTCATTTTATTTTATACATATTATGACATAACAAAGATGAGCTATGTCCCCCCAAAATTCAATTGATAAATTTAGCTCTTTTTCCAAAATATAGAATATATTTAAGGCTATGCTTCGGTGACAGATAAAGGAGATACAAATAACTTGCTGAAATTTTTGCAAGTCTCACAATTCTTCTTATTTCATGGATAGGACCAAGATAAAGGCCATTAACCTTGAACATACAGGAAACAATGAAAAAAATGAGTTGGAGAATAAATGAGCCTTGGTCCTGGGTTTCTTCTACTTTGTAATCCAGTCCCTACTACAATTGTGTACACTTGATTTTTCTAAAGGGTTACTTACTTTAAAACATGAAAATAGTTACTCTAGTGAAATTGGAAGAATATATATTTATTTTCAAGTAATTTGTTTTTATTAAATGTGTATTATTAGGAGCTACCATTTTCCAGAGCTCTTAACATTTTCCTTGAGTCCAAATATTATCAAGCAACTGTCAGATTACAACCTCTACCTTCAATTTTTAAAGCTATTCCAAATTTCATGAAATTGGACTTAATCTCCCTTGTAGGAAATGCATTGAAGGTACTGCCCATATCTCTGTGATATACTTCAAAGTAACCTTGGTATAAATTAAGCTGGTGAATAAATGGTGAGCATTTACAAAGCCTATTTAATATCAACCTAATACTAAAGTGTTTCTTATTAAACTGTCATTCATTTTATTTAAACTTGTAGGTTTTACTATTTCCCTCAACATTTTTATCCTAAAAATCAAATATATGATAAAGTGCTATTAACTATTCACAATATTAATTTGCGTGACAACTTTAATTGATTGAATTAAATATTTGTTTTTAAGTTTCCTTATGTCAAAATATCTTTTATTCAATAAGGGATTCCAAAAGTTTAAACATTTTCAGTTAGAGCTCCTTGTCATTTGTTAAACACATGACATAGTTTCTTAACTGTATTAAGGCTTATATCTTCAGCTAACAAGTATTTCTTTCAAATACTCTATCTTGATAGATTATATACCTAAAACCATGATGCCTAAAGTATTATGAGGACTATTTTTGAAACTGATCCTTAGAATTGTTCTTTTAGTCTCTACGTCATTTAATTCTACTCTGATTTTGGTTCTTTCTTTCTACTCGCTCTTGGGCTTTGTTTGTTGTTGTTCTGCCAGTTCTTGTAGGTGTAGGGTAAGGTTGTTCATTCAAAATGTTTCTATCTTTTTTAGGTAGGCCTGTATTGCTGTGAACTTCCCTCTCAGGACTGCCTTTGCTGTGTCCCATTAGTTTTGGACTGTTGTGAGTTCATTTTCATTTGTTTTCAGAAACTTTTTGATTTCTTCTTTGCTCTCTTTCTTAACCCGTTCATTGTTTAATAGCATGTTATTCAATCTCCATGAGTTTGAGTGTTTTTGAGCTTTTTCCTTGAGGTTGGTTTCTAGTTTCAGGCAGTTGTGGTCCCAGAAAATGCTTGGTATGATTTCAATTTTTTTTTAATTTGTTGAGGCTTGTTTTGTGTCCTATCATGTGGCCTATCTTTGAAAATGTTCCATGTGCATTTGAAAAGAATCTATATTTTGCTTCTTTGGGATGAAAGGTTCTACATATATCAGTTTATTCCATTTGATCTAAGACACTGTTCAATGCAGTAATATCCTTGTTGATATTTTGTTTGTTGATTTGCCCATTTTAGACAGTGGGGTGTTAAAATCCCCTACTGTAATTGTGTTGCTGTCAATATCTTTCTTGAAGTCCTTCAGGATTTTCCTTATAATATTTGGGTGCTCCTATGTTGCATACATGTATGTGTTGTAATGTTTATATCTTCTTGATGGATTCTTCCCTTAAGCATTATGAAGTATCCTTCTGGGTTTCTTTTTATGGCTTCTGTTTCAAAGTCTATTTTGACTAATATGAGAATTGCTACCCTGGCTTTTTTTTTTCCTGTGCATTTGCTTGGAATATTTTTTTCCAACCCTTCACTTTCAGTCTGTGTATATCTTTTGTTCTGAAATTGCCTTCAGATCAATTTTGAAGCACAAAGAGCCTAACTTTAAAGTAATAATTTAATTAACCAAAAAATATTATATTAATCTGGATACACTCTTTGCATCCATGCAAATTAGATCCATATGGTCTTTTTCTATGCATACAAATAAAGTTTTTCTCAGAAAGTACCCTTAAAAATTAGACTTTGCAGGGACAAGTTAAACAAGAATAACATTATTCATTGTATAATAAAAGTTTCCTAATTTTACTTTTGATATTTTATTCTATTGTATTATAGTTTAATTATAATATGAGAAATTATAAACTGTGCAGTAAATTATAGTTCATAGTTCACATTTCTATTTAAGGTAGGTTTTTTACTAACTCTGAATAACTTTGGAAGTTTTGGTTAACATAAATCTCACATTATTTAAAGCAAAATTAAGTCCTCTTTCATTTGTCATGGATTCATATGTATTTTTTCTATTTTATTTTCTATTTTTCATTAATGTTTTATATTTTTCTAATTAACGGCTATTTTAAATTTTCCCTAGACAATTTAGAAGTAATCTGTTTTATTCATTTAATTTTTTAATCATTCATTTTTAATTGTTCTTCTGTTATAGTTGTCCCAGTTTTTTCCCCTTTGCCCTCTTCCATCCATCCCACCCCCTGGCTCCCATAATCAATTCCCACACCATTGTTCATGTCTGTGGGTCATTCATACATGTTCTTTGACTAATCACTTCCCCTTCTTTCCACCACTTCCCTCTCCCCCCACCCAGGTCACTTTCAGTTGGTTCCATGTTTCCATGGCTCTGGTTCTGTTTTGTTCATTAGATTCTTCCTATAGGTGAGATTTGATTTTAAAAAAATATTGTGCTTTTTCTATTACCATTTAGTCCTTTTATACCCCATCTCCCTTCAACCACCACATCGTTATCCATGTCTATGAGTCCATTTTCCTTTTCCCTTAAACCCGTGCCCACCAATAGCTGTCATCTTGCTCTCTATCTATAAGTCTGTCTCTATTTTGCTTGTTAGTTCAGTTTGTTCATTAGATTGCACATATAAGTGAAATTACATGGTATTTGTCTTTCTCTGACTGGCTTATTTCACAGCATAAACTTCCCATATACATCCATGCTGTCACAAAGGGTAAAAATTTCTTTTTTATGGCCAAGTAGTATCCCATTGTGTAAATGTCCCATAGTTGTTTTATCCATTCATCTACTGAGGGACACTTGGTCTGCTTCCAGATCATAATGATTGTGAATAACATTGCAATGAACGTAGGGGTGCTTATGCTCTTTTGAATTAGTGTTTTGATTTCTTTGGATATATTACCAGAAGCAGGATCAAAAGGCAGATCCATTTTTAATTTTTTTAGGTATCTCCAAAAAGCTTTCCACAGTGTTTGCACCAATCTGCATGCAAACCAATAGTGCAAAAGAATTCCCTTTTCTTCATGCCAACACTTGTTTGTTGATTTATTGATGATAGCCATTCTGACAGGTGTGAGGTGATATCTCATTGTGGTTTTAATGTGCATTACTCTGATGATTAGTGATGTTGAACATCCTTCCATATGTCTATTGACCATCTATATGTACTCTTTGGAGAAGAATCTATTCAGGTCCTTTGTGCATTTTTCAAAAGGATTGTTTTTTAAGTGTTGAGTTTTTTAAGTTCTTTATAAATTTTGGATATTAACCCTGTATCAGATGTATTGTCGAGTATGTTCTCCTATTCCATGGATTGTCTTTTTATTTTATCAATGGTGTCCTTTGCTGTGTAAAAACATTTTAGTGTGATATAGTCTCATTTGTTTATTTTCTCTTTTATTTCCCTTGCCTGGGAAATTATATCAGATAAAATATTGCTTTGAGCAATGTCTGAGATTTTACTGCCTATATTTTCTCCTCAGACTTTAGGGTTTCAGGTCTAATATTCAAGTCTTTAATCCATTTTGAATTTATTCCTGTGTGTTCTGAGAAGATGGTCTAATTTCATTTTTCTGCACATATCTGTCCAATTTTCCCAACACCATTTACTGAATAAACTATCTTCAAGTCATTGTATGTGCTTGCTTCCTCTATTGAATATTACGTGACTAAAAAAGGTGTGGGTTTATTTCTGGGCTTCTCTATTCTGCTCCATTGATTTATGGATCTATTTTTATGTCAGTACCATACTGTTTTGATTACTGTGGTATTCATTTAATTTTGATGTTCTTTTTTTTAACTTTTTTAATCCAATATTATCTGGCAGTATTATTTTAGCACATTTTTATTTCCCATCACTAGTTATTTTCTACATTACCTTCTTTATATTTAAAACCAGCAATGTCCTACTTTGAAATGCTTCTTTTTACCCCCATGTTGTGTGTTTTTAGCAATAATAATAATCACTACGTTTTATTGACTACTAATAATGTGTCAAGTACCGTGCTAGGTGTTTTATAGTCATTATCTTACTTAATCTGCAAATTCTTGAGATTTATAGAATATACTAAAATAAATATCATGGAGATATTTGAAAACATTATTGTGCAATGAAGGAGCATAGAAAGCACTAGATAAATAAGAGAACCTTATTAAACAATTAGTGATGGTAACAGATGTTAAGAGTTCACAATCTGAATTCAGTAAAATTTTTGTCTGAACCCTAATGCCAGGGCAGAATAGACTTGAGGCCAAGTTATTCAACCACTTAAAACCTCAGAACCCTTATCTTTAAAACATGAATAATTATAGTCTGCCCTAGACTGCTTTGAGGATTTATAGGTAAAAAGAAAGTGAAATAAAAATATTTGCTGAGTAATAAAATATAATTTGTCATCAACGGATAGGTACTTCAAGGAATAATAAAGGGAATTATTCATGCTGATAGAAATGCTACCATATAGAAATTAGAGTCTACATGAAGGAAGGTGATGGCTACCAATTGTAAATAACATCTAAGACAAACAGAAAACAAATAGCAAAACTATAAACATAAACTCACACTTATCAATGATTATATTAAATGCAAATAGACTAAAATGTAGGTTAAGTCCTTAATTAAAAAGCACAGGTTGTGAGTGCATGATAGACCAAGATGGAACAAATTGCTGTTTATATAAGATACTGTTATATAAAGATGCAAATAGGTTAAAAACAAAATGATGGTAAAAATTACACCTTGCCAGTGCTACTCATGAGAAATCTGGAATGCTGCACTGGACAAAGCTGACAAGAGAAGGAACATTACCAGAGACACAGAAGGATATTTTATAACAACAAAATGGTCAATTCATCATGTAGACATAAACAGTCCTAAATGTATACACACTTCAGAAAGCTTTAAAAATAAATGAAGCACAAATTCAAACAGTAAAGGGGAAAAGAAAAAATTCCATAATCATATTTGTTTATTCTTTACATTTGTTTCTATCAATTAACTAAAAAAAATAAATTTTAATTAGAATATAGACAATTTGATCAGCAGTATCAAATAATTTGACATAATATTTTTAGAATACTATACCAAATAACTTCAGAATATATCTTTTCAAGAAAAGCATAGGCAAATATCTTTGCAATCTTGGAGTAGGCAAAAAAGGTTATTATGTAAGATACAGAAAGCAAAAACTTATAAAAATATTTTTAAAAATTGAGCTTCATAAAAAGTTTATAAAATTCTGCTTATTAAAAGATACTGGCTAAAAATGAGTAGATAATCTACAAGATGGGAGAAAACTATAAATAACACATAAACATATAACAAAGGCCTAGCATTCAGAATATATAAATAAGTCCTGAAATCATTCAAAATACAAACGACTTGATTTTTTAAATTGACAAAAAAGGTGAACAGACACTTTAATAAGAAAACTTTCTGAATAGCCAACAGGCACATTAAAAAGTGTTCAACAATATTAGTCATCAGAAAAATGCAAGTTGACATCATGGCAAGAAGACAATGCAAGTACAATCTGAATCTATAAAATCAACAAGACTGATATCACCAACTACTAGTGGGAATGTGTTAAATGTCCACATACCCTAGAATCCAGCAATCCTGTGCTGGTACTTACCCCCTAAAATGAAACATGTAACAAAAATACTTTTATAAATCATACCCAAACATATAGGCTGTACTGACTTTTGACAGAGCTGCAAAATTAATTCAATGGAGGAATCATTCAACAAATGGTGCTGGAGCAGTTTCACATCTACAGGCATAAAAAAAATAGTGAGCTTCAACTTAAGTTTCAAAACATAATAAAATTACCTAAAAGTGCAGCATATACTTAAATATAAAACATAAAGAAAAACTTTTAGGGTAAAAACACAATACCTTGGGGGCCTGGGACTAAGCAAGTATTCTTGGAGTTGACACCCAAACCATGACTGATAAAAAGAATATTGATAAATTGAACTCATGATGCTTGATATATTATGTCAACTTTATTAGATTATGGTGGCCAGTTGCTTGGTCAAATGACAATCTAAGTGTTGTATTTGTTAGAGGTGTTAACATTCAAATCAGTAGATTTGTAATAAAGCACAATATTGTCCATAATGTGGGTGAATCTCAACCAAGCAGTTGATAGTCTTAGAACAAAGACTATATAAGTGTGTGTATTTTATTACTTAAAATTTCTCTGGAAAACCTTAACAATACAGATTTCATAAAGATGTTTTGCTTGAGAATTTCCACATGATATATAAAGGTAGCCTATATCCTGGGAAAAACTATTTGCCAGTAACATATCTGTCAAAAGGCTAGTATCTAGTAAAAATAAAGAACCCTCAAAATCATCAGTAAAAAAAAATCCAATTAGGAACTGAGCAAAAACATGAACAAACAATTCATGACGTAGGGTATAGAGATGATGAATGTGGATATGAAAAGATATTTAATATCATTAGTAAATTACAGTCACAATGATATATCACTATACACTGATCCAAATGGGTAAAATAAAAATTAGTGATAACACCGAATGCTGACAAGGAAGAAGAGAAAGCACTCACACATTTGCCAGTGTGAATGTGAACTAGTATAGTTATCTGGAGAACGGTTTGGCACTCTCTTATAAAACTAATCATGCAACTACAACCCGGCAATTCTACTAAAAAATATACCATGTTATATTTTTACAAAATGTTACATGGGGGAATCTGTGCAAAATATGTAAGGGATTTCTGTCTTAATTCTTATATATGCATGCGGGATGTACAAGTATCTCAACAACAGTTTCAATTAAAAGATATAAGGATGACCACAGAAGCTTTCTTCATAAGAGGCAAACAAACTGGAAACAGTAATTGATATATAAATTGCTACATATCCAAAGAAAATTACTCAGAAATAAAATGGAATGAACTAATAATACACAAAAAAACATGTTTGGATCTCAAAACCATTTTGCTGAGTAACAAAAGCAAGTCACAAAAGGTTTTATGTATATAAAGTTCTTCCACAGACAAAACTAATCTATTGTGACAGAAAGCATAACAGTAGTTACTTCTTGATGGAGTACAAATTGTCTGGGAAAGGAAGTGTGGTACTTTTCTGGGTTGGTGGGCATATTCTATATATTCACAGTTACAGTGGGAGAAGCACTAAATGCTTAACTGCATAATTTTATAAATCTGACGAATTCAGCTGAAAAGTTTACAACTTTTAGGGATACATATTTAAAGTAAAGGTCTCTAATTACTCAGTAAAGCTAAAATAGTTCCAGTTTTCCAATGGTGATAATAGGTAACATTGTTTATATTTAATTTTCCATCAATACAAGTACTTTCTTATATACCTAATAATACATAAGTAGAATGGTACTGGAATAGATATAATTATGTATATAAGATATTAAAATAAACATATCTAAAACATAAGTTGATTGGCGATATATCCAAAAACTTTAAAGATGTATCAGGTCAGCAAATTCGCTCTGCCTTTACCTATTAGAGTTCTGAAACAGGTTTCTGTGACACTAGATATGAATTCAGGGAACAGAGGCTGAAGATATTATATTCATGTTTAGTTCTATGCAGTTCTTACTATATCCTTTGCCCTGCTTTGATTTGCCTTCTTTAATTCTGTTAAACCCCATTTTACTGATAGATGAGTACCTGTGAGTCCTACTATAAAGCCAGTGAAAAATGCTGAACATATAACTCCCCTAACTGAGTCTCAGCATTCTGCACCAGAGTTAGGCACAATGACCCAAGCCAATTTATGTATCTGCCAGTGGTCTATAATTTGGGGTGTTGCTAGAAGATAATCTAAAGGGAAAGAGTAACTAAGAGCAACAATGCGACCTTTTCTCAGGGAGTTCGAATTCAAGACATGCAGAAGGAGACCACTCACAGTTGGCAGAGGCAGAAAGAGAAAAATCCAATCTATCTATCATCCATCCATCCATCCATCTATCATCCATCCATCTATCTATCATCTATCTATCCATCTATCTATCTATCTATCTATCTATCTATCTATCTATCTATCTATCTATCTATCATCTATCTATCATTTATCTAATCTATCTGACGTCAATCAAGAGGAAGTAAACTGAAGCCCTGAGGCAAAAGAAGCAGAAAACAGAAATCAAACAGATACAGAAGCTTAACTGCTCATCACCATCACCTGGAAGGCTTTCTAGGCATGTGGATCTGGTGCTCTGCTTCAGAACCTTCCCTAAGTTTCACGAGCATCAATATTCAGAAGTTTGATTATTCTTTTTTAAAAATATATTTTTATCCCTCACCCAAGGATATGTTTTTTAATGACTTTAGAGAGAGGGAAAGAGAGGAAAAGAGAGAGACATCAATGTGAGAGGGAAACACGGATTAGTTGCCTCCTGTACCTGTCCTGACAGTGCCCGGACCAGGGATCAAACATACAACTTTCTTGGTGTACAGGAGAACACTCCAATCAACTGAGCCACCAGGCCAGGACAGAATCTCATCGACTCCTGATATAAGACAAGTATCTCATATTTACAAATAAAGAAGCTAAAGCTCAGAGAGATTAAATAATTTGCCTAGTCTACCTGATCCCAAAACCCAAACTCCTTCCATTGTTCCATGAAACCTCTAAAACAAAACAAAATAGAAGAGAAACAGAAAGCAGAAAGTATAGCAAGAAGAGGAAAATCGTTTTAATTTGAAGTCATAAAGTCATTGCTTTGACACTTTTAGAAAATTTTCAGTATCATTTGCTATTTTCCAAGTTCCATTGTATCTCAAAACATTAACTAAAACCTCTGAATCTCTAAAATTTTGTTACTTTAGACAATGATAAATTTTGAATCAAATCCTCAGAAATACTGAATATCAAATAACTTTATTTAGTTCTATTATATAATTTAGTTCTGCTTATTAAGTGCCTATTTGTAGTACAAGTTCCTTAATTAATGTTCAAATACTTGCTTCTTTGTAATGAACCTACCACAAGCTTATTCTAGACCTAAGAACACTCTGAGATTTACCTACCAATTTTCAGTGTTGCTCCCTGAGTTCAAGGTTAGTGCTTAAGAAGGCTCTAGAGATTCCTGCATTTTTATGAAGCAGGATTTGATGTGACACGTATTCTTTGCAAAGGTGAAGGCTTCATTCACCAGTTTGCTTCACCTCCTAATACAATTGAAAAGTCATCTGCTGACAGTAACCAGTGGCAGGTGTGCTTTCGTGTTGACAGCCGCAGTTCTGACATGGATCACAGGCAAGCTCTGCGGGCGGCACTCAAACATCTGGAGCATTGGTCTGATTTCAAAAGCCGATTTGTGGGGACTGTCTTCTTCCATTTCAGAAAAGAAAAAGAAGTTCTGGACACTGGGGTCAAATTTGCATCGTGGTATACAACAATTCATTAGATTTCTTCTTTGTTAAATATGGGTATAAAAGCCACAGGGTATACCAACACTTCTAATACCTGGAAATATGATATTAAAACAGGTTATTGCAACTCTTTGCTGTTCTTACAATTGCCTTTAATAGTTTGAGAGCAATTGATTGGTAGAAAAATAACTAATATCAAATCCCTAGAAGTTTGTTTCTGAGAAATTATTATACTGATTTGTATATAGAGTATTGTAATATGTATTGGATAAGTAAATGAATCAGATTTATTATTACTTTCTAATTCCTTAAGAATAACATCCATTGCTAACACTTACTAAATACCATTCTGGTTCTTTAATATTTTACAAAACAATTAATGTAACATTTTCCATAAATGTCCTATCTTGTACTATCAGATGATATCAATTTAAAAAATGAGTCTACTCAGATTCAAAAAAATTAAGACAATTGCCCAACCCCCATAAATACGAAGTAGAAAACAGAGATTCTTTCCCAGGTTGGGATTCCAAAGACCATGCTCCTTAAATATGTTTTAGTGCTTCTAAATTACTACATTATAAATATTCTGAGATTGCAAAATTTATGAAGTTAGTAAGGAGAGGATAGACTTTTTCTTTACTATGAAGTAAATCCAAGCATGCCAGACCATATTGTGGGAAGTAAAGAATTTCGTGTCAAAATAGTCATGCTGTGAGGCATAAATGCCTGGAGATTTTTAGAAAAGTGAGGCTTCGGGAGCTTAATATGTTTCAAAATTTAATAATTATACCTATACTAAAAATTTTAAATATCAGTTAGTTAATTGATAATTATTGGGCCCTGTGAGAGTGAGGAAGACATCTGACAGCCCCAGGCACACACCTCCAACCACAGAGCTTACATCAGGAGTTTTGTCTGCTGCTCACACTGTGGCTTTCTAAGGAAATGAACTAGACCCCAATGGGAACGTGGTGTCTGAGGATTAATGCCACTTTTGAACATTCTGTTACAGATTAGATGGAAAAGCTAGATTCAAACTTTGTCTTCTACTTTTTCATATTACAATATTTCAAAGGTAAGTGGGCAAGAATTCAAAAATATTAATTGCAAACTCCATTAATGTGCTCACACAGGTGTATGAAATACAGGAAAGGCTACCAAGTAATTTATCTTCAATGTTGTGCCAATAAGGATGTGACTTCTTTTAATTCACATGCCAGAGAGTGTCCATTCAAATGATATTTGAGCATTTTATGGATGAGCGTGTGACTAATGAGTAGAGACTAATATATTCATCTGTCCCAACATTATTAAGATCAGAGTGTTTATTTACTAGCATATACTGTGACAAATGGCTGTGTTTTAATATTTTTCTTTGATCTCACTCCTTTTTTTAGGTTACACTGGCAATTATTTAGAAAAAAATTTTGACATGATTTTTAAGGGGGGCATGTCAAGCACAGATAGTATTAGGGTTACATATTTTGAAAGAAATGTGTTCTGGTACCACCCAAGAGAAAATGAACATTCATACCCACTTTGGCACCTGAAAATGTTGGTCGCTATTTGGCACCTGAAGAAATTACCCATGAAATGAACACTTGGGGCTTGACTCATTAGAATTCAGCTCCAGTGTCTTCAAATGAATAAGAATCTCTAGACAGATGCTGAAAAATAGGGATAGAAAGAACTGCAGAGGAAACAACACTTAACTATGTAGAAAATATAGGTTTAATGGAATTTGCTTCATAACACACAGATTATGAAGGGATGACTACAGGTCAAGAAGGTTATAAAGCCCAATCCCCAAAAAACTAAGTATATATAATTATTCAATAAATTTAACTCAAAAAAAATATTAATTTCAATTTAATTTTTTGTTTATAGTTCATGACATTCTCTATTACACACGTTTTATTTTATATCTATATTTAGCCCAACATGGTTTGGAAATTTTAGTATTTATATACAGAGGAAAATAATATACTCAGAACATTTAGACTCAATTCTAAAATTAGGTCTTGTGTGAAGACAGTGTATAATGTGACATATTCACAGTTTTGAGTGTGAGTTTTTAGAAGGCATATATAACACTGCCAATATACAATGTATTCATTTTCTGTAGACTATTTAATATATGGCATTGCTAATTTCTTATGTTTCCAGAACAATTTCTAATATAATAAAATATTTAATTAGGGCAGATATATAGATATGTTCTATGCATTATTTTCCTGTGTCAACCTGTGTTTTCTCCATACTCATTGACTCAGTTCACCTTTCAGATATCACACATGATTGATTGGGTTTACTAGGATGAGGGAGAAAGTTGGTGTTTATAGACTTGGATGAATCCAAACACCCCCAACTAGTGATTGGATTCATTGTACTATTGCCTCACTAACTCTGCTGACATACACAACAATCACACAATATTTCATACAGTATCTGCAACTAAATCTCAGCATTACTGTGGGATGAAGAACATCTTTTACCAACTGAGTTCTTGCATTTTCTTTATATTTTAGAGACAGGTTAAATTCAGTATCTTGTAGACTTAGTATTATGTAAGAAACTATGTTTTGTAGTTTTTTTAGTTTACACAATATATCCCAAATCCATGTGTTCACACTTATACAGATGAAAGTAAACATTAGCTATGCAATGACATTCTATTATATGAGAAAATAATAAATGTGAATCTAATTTCCTTATAACATTAATATTTAATAAAATTATATTGAAAGTAAATGTAAAAACTAAGAAATATTTGCAAAAGTTTGAAAGGTTGTCTGCCTCTTAAAATTTACATGGAGAAAAGTATATAAATAGAATGTGTGTCTCCTATTACATTTGATTTTTGAGTCCTGAATACTTTGTTTATATGGACTTATACTTGTTAATGTCCATAATTATTGTGGATAGATTGTAAACTCTTGGAAGGTTAGACTGCTTCACTTTTTTAATGTAACTTGCCCACAGTTTTATTGCCTACTGCCTTGCAACATTATAAATAAGAATTTTTTTAGTTGATGCAAAATTGGTATATAACATGTATAAAGTTCAGGTGTGTAAAATTTTAATTTTCCATCTGTCAGATGGTGTTATAGACAACAAAGTGATCATCACCAAGTCTAGTTACGAATTTTCACCTGAACTTTTAACTCCATTCACCCATTTCACCATTCCTAGCCCTCTGGTAACCACCAAACAGTTCTCTGTTATCTATTACTTTATTTTTGTTTGTTTGATTTCTTGTTTTTGATTTTTTTAATTCCACATGAGTGAAATCATATAGTATTTGTCTTTGTCCATCCAACTTATTTCACTGAGCATGATACCCTCAAAGTCCATCCAAGTTGTCACAAATGGTAAAAAGATTTCATTCTTTTTATGCCAAGGAGAGTAGCATTCCATTGTGTATGTGTATTACATGTTTCCTGACCTGTGTATTGTGAACAATGCTGCTATGAAAACAGGGGCACATATATATACGGGTAAATACACAGAAGTGGAATAGATGAATCATATGGTCATTCTATTCTTAATTTTTTTGAGGAATCTTCATACTGTTTTCCATGGCAGCTGCACCAGTTTGCATTCCCACCAATAGTGTACAAGGGTTATCCTTTCTTCATATCCTCTCTGACACTTGTTGTCTTTTAGTTGATAGCCATTCTAGCAGTTATGAGGTAATATCTCATTGTGATTTGGATTTGCATTTCACTAATGATGACTAACATTAAAGACCTTTTTATGTACGTATTGGTCATTTGTATATTCTTTTTGGAAAATTGCCTATTTTCCCTTTTCCAGGTGGTTCAGTTGGTTGGAATGTCATTCTGAACACCAAAAGGGCATGGGTTCAATTCCTGGTCAGGGTACATGTTTAGGTTGTGGGTTCCATCCTGGATGGGGCACGAACAGGAGGCAACCAATTGACATTTCTGTCTCACATCAATGTTTCTCTCTCCCTCTTCTCTCCTCTTCCTCTCTCCCTTCCTCTCTCTCTAAAATCAATGAATGTATTCTCCAGTGAAGATTAAAAAATTCTCTATTTAGGTCCTTTGCCTATTTTTAAATTAAATCATTATTATTTTTTGCTATTGAGTTTAGTAAGTTTATTATATATTTTAGATATTAACCTTTCACCAGATGTGGCTTTCAAATATTGTCTCTCACTCCATAGGTTGCCTTTTCTGTGTGTGTGTGTGTGTGTGTGTGTGTGTGTGTGTGTGTGTATTGCTGTTCAGAAGCTTTTCAATTTCATGTAGTCCCACTTGATCATTTTTCCTTTTGTTTTTTGGTCTTTTGGATCATATCCAATAAATCATTCCTGAGACCAATGTCAAAGAAGGCAAGGATGTGGGAAAAGGGACACCCCTGTGTACTGTTGGTGGGAAGGAAAATTGGCACAGACAGTAGAGAAAACAGTATAAAGGATCCTCAAAAAAAATTAAAAATAGAACTACTATATGACTCAGCAATCCCACATCTAGGATATATCTGCAGAAGATGAGATTACTATTTTGAAGAGATTTCTACACTTCCATGTTTATTACAGCATTATTTCCAATAGTCAAGACATGAAAACAACCCTTGCCCATCAATGGATAAATGAAGGAAATAGGATATATACACACAAACATTACTCAGCCACACCAAAGAAGGACACATGCTGCCTGCAACAACATGGCTGAAGCCTGAGGTCATCATGCTGAGTGAACTGTCAGAAGGCGAAAAACAGATACCAATATGCTCTTATATGTGGAATCTAAAGCAAATGGACAAACATAAAAACAAAACAAGCTCTTAGATGCAGAGAATAGATTAGTGGTTGTCAGAGGTAGGGATTAGGGGAGAACAAAATGGGTGAAGGTGGTCAAAAAGTACAAGCTTCCAGTTATAAAGTAAATAAGTTATGGGAAGGTGAAATACAGCATAATGACTATAGTTAATGATACTGGATTGAATATTTGAACATTGCTGAGAGAATACATTTTTAATATTCTCGTCATATATAACACACACGCAATTTTTGCAACCATGTATGGTGATGATAACTACACTTACTGTGGTAACCACTTTGTAGTGTATCCAAATATCATATCATTATATGATACACTTGAAATTAGTATGTAAATTATACCTCAATTTAAAAGGAACATGTAGTACTTGCTTAATAAAAACTTAAATCACTGACATCCAGTTTTCACATTGCCTATTATCTTGTGTCTCCTATTTCCTATTAACTATGTCAATCTTATATACTCTTATAAAAATTAAGAAAGATAAAGATAATACTCAAATATTTATTAAAACTTATTACTGGTAACACTAGTAAATGGTCTCATACAGTGTAAAGGACTGTCTAACTTAGTAACTTTAAAAAAACAAGATATTTTGTTAATTTTCCTTTCTCTTTGACACTCTACACTGACGTTTTAGCCCCACTAAATTCTGCCATGATATGTTTTAGTTAGGAATCCTTCTGAATTTACATAATATGCAGTGTTTAAAATTTACAATTTTGAAGACTGTAGAAATGGAGATAAATTTCTTATGAGTGAAATGTTCTAGTTTAAATGAGGAAGAACTGCCTGTTGTGAGTAATTGTATTTGCATATGAATGAGTACAAGCACTGGAAAGGAAAGCGTGAAATACCTGTTTATCTTGCTACTTCAATATCTACACCCTAGAATGATGGATATAATTAGGATGCTTTACTTCTGCTTTTTATTTTGTTATTTTTTTCTTATTTTTATATTTGTTCTTAATTTGCCAAACCATTTTTATAAAGATATGAAAACACTTTTACATATAAGAAATAGAAAGAAAATACTTCAAATATCCAGAGATGTCAAAAACAAATTATAGGTCTCTTTGTTTTTTAAATTCACTTTTTATATTTTTTTCTACCTTAACATATTCCCAGAATTGTACATATTATTCATCTCTTTGTGCAATTATGAAAACAACCAAATGTCCTTGGTGGAATCAAAAGAGGATATTAAACTTTGGCCCTGTTTCCTGGGATTTATGTGTTATGCGTTATGGGTTAGAGCTGTCAAGGATGGAATGGAGAAAAATGAGATAAATGAAAATGACCAAATAACCCTTCTGAAACCCCTTGGTTGATGGTGTCATCTATAGTAGGAAATCTATAATTTCATTTTTCAGCCCTCCAATAGGCCAGAGATGTCAGATGGATTTATAAATATGCTATGATGGAGAGAGAATGAATCATTTATTGGCTGCCTCCTCATTTGTGACAACTCAAGTGTTATGCTGTTAGGAACTGCTTTTCTTTCCTCCCCACTGATTTCATCTTGGGATATATTTTCTTTTCCAATACTGTCATAACCTACTAATTTCATTTATAAATGAACACAAAGCAAACTATTCTTATATTTTAAAAACTGTTTTATACATATATGAGTCTTTGAATTCAAGGAGATAAAATAATTCTCACCTGTTAACCTTTTCAGAAACAGTGATATATATGAAGATAAATTATAACAACACAACCATAAGAATTTTATTTTTTTGCTTAATGTACATTGAGATTAAATGAGCTACTCAAGAACACTGCAATGAGCAATGATGTTGTGAACAAAATCTTATATCTTATAGATTATTTTCTATTCTCTTAAATTCATCCTCCTTAGAAACTGTATAATAGCCTGCCTATGGTATCATGATACACAGGGTGATTCTTCCTGGAAATCAATTTTACGTTATGATAAGTAAACATTTTTTGCTAAACAAAGCCTATATATTTATATATAGATTCTAGATTTATCAGAGGTTTAAAAGGCCAAACACTATAAAACATAAAATTAGCATGACTTTAAAAGATTAAATACCATCCAAATTATTTTACGTAGATTGTTCTTTGTAGGTCAAGTTTTTGGGTAGGAAAATATTTTGATGTTTGTGAAAAAATTTTGAGAAGCATTTCTCTAGGTTATCTTATTTCTAGGCTTATCTTATTCTTATAGAAAAAGGAAAGAAATATCCAATCATTTGGTTGGTTTATGTACACTGACTGTAACACCATTAGTTGTGTAGGCACTCACTATCAAACACATAATAAACCTTGCCTTATGCCAGTTTTTATAGGATCAAATACAAAAGCAACAAGAACAACAACTTTACCCTCAAAAACTGTGAAGTATGGTGCAGAGGAAGATCATCAAGTGAATGTAAAACCATTACATCATCAATCTAATATGCATACGCTCAAAGCTCAATGGGAAGATGAAAGAGCAATAGGTAACCTGAGGACTCATTAAATACTTCAAAGGGACAGTGAAGTATATCACAGAAACTTAAAGAAATGAAGAAAGAGTAGCTCCTTTCTTGTCAGTCACACATGCAGGAGCCAGTCAGGTACAAGGGGCAGTTCAGGGAGAATCGATTAGGGGAGGGAGGTTGGTGCTACTGGGGATGTGAATATTGAGGTGTTGAGAGAACAGCATGGCCCAGGCAGCAGCCTGCAAGCGAATGGAATATGTATGCAGGTGGCTGTGGATGGGAACAGAGCTGAGCAATTCAGCAACAGACCACATTGTTAATCTGTATGTCTTAAAATTATTTTCCTGAAAAAGAAAGAGTAGTCGCTAAAGAATTTGGGGATGGGATGAGAATGTAAACAATAAGAATTGCCTACTTAGTATTTTCATATCCTTGGAGACATTTTGTTCTAAAGTAGACTTAGAGTTTATCTATTTGGTATTCATGGAATATAAAGATATTCATCTACAAAGAATGTAATATACTAACAAAACATAATAAGCATAAGAGATACTATTGAATGCCTGGTCAAGGACTATTCCTCCTTATTAAGGAACTTGAATTTTTTAAGTTCCTTCCCTCTATGTGCAGCCTTGAGCTTCTGTGGAAGCAGGACACATTTTCAGAAAGAGAGGATAAGCGTAATTGGGCTAAGCCAATAGTAATTAGTTCTTTTAGGTTGGGTCATATGATACATTGGATCAATGACATGAACAGCTATTTGCTGGCAGTAGGCAGTCAGGTGGGATTTTTTTTTTTTCAAAACAGCTTCCCTAATCTTAAAAGACAAAACAAAGAGAGCAAAGTGTCCTTTCTTCCCCCTGTGTATCATGTGTCCGGTTGTCCAGTTGGGAAACCTGAAACTATGGCAGATGCCTTTCAATACTGAGGGAAGCTGGGTAGGCACAACCCTATGGAAGGAGACAGAGTACAAAGACAGAAAGAATCCAGGTCCTTGATAATGTCAATGAACCACTCAATTGATCATCCATGGAACTGTATAGCTTTTTACCTTCTTGTAATATATGATAATACATTTTTTTTAGAGTTTAAGCAATTTAGTTTTCTTTTACTTGTGGTCAAAAGCATCCCAACTCACATAATAAGAATAATTAAATTTGAAGCCTGAAGGGATTCAAAATTCACAACAGTGCACATCTTCCTTGTTTATATTTGAGCAAATAGAAGACCTGAAAAAAATAACTTATGAGGTTATACAATTAATTATAAACAGAATCAGACTTCCTAAAATCCATAAGTATTCTGCTAACTTGTCTTTTACATATTTCAGTTTTATTTCCAAACGAATACTCTCTTACGTGTATAAACTCATCCAGCAGGGCAGTGTGTGATGAATAAGTGCTTGGCGAATACCTGATCAAGAGTCTAAACCCTTCTTCTCAACTTTGCCATGGTAGTAAACAGTTTTGACATTAAGCATCTGATTATGACAATGTGGATAATGAATGCACTCACATACAACTCAGGGATACATCCCTTGATAAATATACAGGTTTCTGCATTTGCTTTGCCCTCTTTATAATATTATCCTTCCTTTCTTTACCATCATCAGATACTATATCTCTTAATCCAAGGTATTGTAAAGTGACTCTAAAGGTTCCTCTGATGGGCAGCTGGTTTTCATGAAGTAACGAGGACATGTACGGCACAGAGAACTTCCTATGTGACAGCCCCTTTGTACCTAGAGAGTGACCTTAGACCTTGTAAGCAAATTCCCTGCAGGCTCAGTCAACTCAGTTTTAACTTTCCGTTTTCCAGCACTATCACAATGCGTATTTCACACAGACACTCAGTGTATTTTCTTCACTTAATAGAGTTATGAGCAGTAGAACATGGGTAAGTATGACAGAGTTAGGGAAATAAGAGAGAAGACAGCAAATATGCTGTAAAGATGTAGTTGAGCAAATGGATTTTACAACTTTCTCACTTTGTTAGGTACTAAAAAATTTTGTTAGGTACTAAATTTAAAGTAAATTTTTCCTTCTTAATTCTCAGTCTGCCTTAATTTTATCTTCATTAAAAAAACTATCTATTTATCTATCTGACTGAAGTCACATAATGCTCTAGTGGTTTTTAAAATACAGGGTCTGGCACAAATCACAATCCTTTTTTATTACAAAATCTCTTATTACAAAATCATAAGCATGAAATTCTGTAACATAACAATATTACACTCAAGCATACCACATGGCATTTTAGGTGAAATGTTCAAATTAAAACAATAAATTAGTACACCTATATTTTTACCCTTCCAACCACACTTAGGTGTTACTTCTGCTGGACCCTGTATATTAGTATAATGAAATTGAAACCATTAATTAAATAACACAACAATTTCTACAGATCAGGAAAAAAAGTATTTGAAAAGAGAAACTCGTTCACAAAGTAAAGATTATTTAAGAAAATACATCTAAGTTTCAAGTTCAAAAATAGGCAATCACCAAAGATTGGTATCAAGTGATAACAGTGGCAGTTTATTAATAATATGTCATGTAAAGCTGACATGTTAGAAGCTGAATTCTGTTCAGCTTTACAACAAAATTCCATTCATTTTATTACTGCCAGATTTAGATACGTTC
Organism: Anoura caudifer; assembly: GCA_004027475.1. Classification (NCBI taxonomy): domain Eukaryota; kingdom Metazoa; phylum Chordata; class Mammalia; order Chiroptera; family Phyllostomidae; genus Anoura; species Anoura caudifer. The sequence continues at coordinate 36,732 of PVKU01004379.1, read as the reverse complement.
TATTCAAAGGCTTTAGTAAGCTTAAATATGCTTTAAAGCTCTTTTTTTTCCAATACATTTACTTCTTTTCCTACCATCTCATTATCAAAAAGTCAAATCGACAAAAGTCTAATCTTGATTCTCAGAGATATCCATGGTATATCAAACAAGGAGCAAGATAACATACACATTTTTATAGAGGCTGATAAGTTTGTCTTTGGACAAATGAAAAAGTCTTAGCAACTAAATTACTTGTTGGGAACGGGAGAAGGCTTCCGTGTGGAAATAATATAGAGCAAGTATTAACACTTAAGTCTAGGGGATTCACGGATAATTATTTAATCAGAATTATGTGTGAGTTAGTCAGACAGGGATAATCTATTCAAAGGGGTAAAGAGAAGATAGTCCGTATGTATTCAGACTAAAAAACTTAGGTGAGACATTTAATAAGTAAACATCACTGGATCAGTTTTTTGCAAATATTACTTGAAAATGCCCACTGGAAGTTGAACTTCATTTTCTCTACGAATTGTCCAACTCATTAGGCCAGAGTTATGTCATCACTTCAAATACATTTTACATGACTGAACTCAGCCTCAAGCTTCCAAAAATCTGCTGACTTTAAGGATTCGGGGAAAGATTGGCTAACAGGCATGTGAACTACTCTAGCAGTGGGTGAAAGGATCAGATGGCTGAGCATAGGATTAATTGAGCAGGGTTCAGAGATTTTGATTTAGGATTTGGTGTGGCAAGTAGAAAAAAAAATATGTAGCACATGTTCTGTAAATGTGTCGAGTTAGAGTGCTAGTTTTCATCTGTCAGATAGTTAAAAATATTTTTATTACTTAATTCTAGGGCCATAATTTTAGATTCAGTTTTCTTTAATGCATGATGGAACCCTTTTCCAAATGAGACTTGAAATATTTTTAAATTTCACAATTAAAATATAAATGCTCTTGAGAGATATCACCCTTGAATGTGTTTCATTCAAAATGTTATTCATCAGTGATATTTTAGCTCCTACTAGCAGATAAGAGTACCAGAGAAGAGGGAGGGTGAAAGGGATTCCAGAAGGTAAGTAAAAATACTACCAAAGATAAAATTTTTCCATGAATACTATTATAAAATTAAAAGTGTGAGTGCATGTGTATTCTTATTCTTTGGAGAAAACATTTTGTAATAATACTGGTTAACAACTTTCTAAGGAGAATATCTTTAGAAATTCAAAAGAAGAATAAAAATAGAAGTCAGTCCCTCTGTGCTGTAACCATGACTTAACAATTAAATTAAGCAATGAAGGGTAGGTATTCTGCTTTTTCTTAAGGTCCCAGCAAACCCTCTGCTTTCTTCGAGTATGTAATAAAGCCCTGTGTTTTCATTTCTTACCTAGCCTTATTTTTACAGCTTAGAGAAGTATGTTTTGGGGGAGAAAGAGCTGCATGGCACCGGTGGTGAGGATCCACAGGTATCCACAGTAAATGTACAAATTCCTGTTTGAAGAAAGAGAGCACCAAAATGAGAGGAGGAAGATAAACAACGAACGGGCAGATTTGCACTATCCTCAGCAGCCTCCCTTTCCTGTGCTCCCACTTCTCAGGAGAAACAGTACCTCACATTCCCCTCCTCTGATCTCTTTGTTCTTCTTTCCCTCTCCATCCTTACAGAAGCCTTTGCCTGCTGAGATTGTGAAAATGGGTTTTCCAGGACAAAAGTCTCCGTATCTTCATGAATTGCTAGTAACTTGAATAAACCACTTTCCTTGCCCTCTGTACCTGTCGCACAAGGTCGGCTTTTGCCCTCACAGGTAGCCAGACCTAGGTGTTGGTCTTTTCATGGTTATAGTGCCTCAGTCTCCACACTTCTAAATTCAGGTAATGGAAAAGAGCTATTTCTAAAATTTCAAGTACAAGGATAAATTATTTTAACTGAAATTTCATAAACCAAAATTGACTTGTGATAAAGTGCAAAGTGGTTTAAAGTTTATTCATTATATGAATGTGAACAAAAAATGAGCCAAAATAAAATTTCTTTTCTCTAAAATGTTCTGAAGATCAAGATGAACACCACTCTAAGAAGTTGAATTTATTGGCAATATATGTAAACAAAATTTAAAAGAGAAAGTACATAGTAATGGATGTAGGCAAGGCTTCTGGGAGCATTATGCCATAATGAAGATTGTAAACAAATTGTAGCCATTAGTTTCCATGTGGTGAACATCGCACGCACGCGCGTGTGTGTGTGTGTGTGTATGTATATATATGCACACATGGGACACTGGGACTGTATTTTCTCTTTTATTTCTTAGTCTTTAACATATAATTGACGCTTGGCTTTTTAGGAAAGTAATTAACATACCAAAAACAAAAATGTGTTAGCCTATTTCTGAGATGTTGCTTAAATGATTTATTTTTTCTTTATCTCACACATTCCCCCAACTGTGCTTTGTATAGGGGAAATAGAATAAACTTTGGGGTCTAATACGTAAAAAAGTCATTGATAGTTTTAGGTCTCAGATTCCTATTACATGAGATGCATCTCACAGAGATTTTGTAAAGATTAAAGAAAACAGAAAGTGATTAATTTTAACTAAGTACTTTAATACTAAAGTTCTCCTTCCCCCCTTATTACTGCCCCTTCTCCACTTTTTTATTACTTGTTTTCTCTTCACTTTGCTTTTCATATAAGAATACTCTGGTGTATGTGTATGTGTGTATACACACACACACACACACACACACACAATGGAACACCATGCAGCAGAAGGAAAGAAGTAGCTCCTACCCTTCGCAACAGCATAGATGGATCTATAGAGCATTATGCTAGGTGAAATAAGCTAGGTGGTGAAAAACAAATACCATATGATCTCACCTATAAGTGAAACCTAATGAACAAAACAAACAAATGAGCAAAATGGAACCAGAGGCATGGAAACAAGGAAGACTGACAGTGGCCAGTGTGGAGGGGTTAACAGGGGAAAGATGGAGATGGGGCAAACCAAGGAACACGAATAGAGGACTCGTGGTCATGAAAAATAGGAGGGATTGATTGTGGGAGCAAGTGGTGGGTGAGATAGAGGAGGGAAATGGGGGAAAACTAGGATAATAATTAAACAACAATTAAAAAAAAGAATTCTCTTCATTCCTTTCAAAAGTAGTATCTCAAAAAGTGATCTACAAACAACCTGCAGCAAACCACCTTGGAATTCTTATTAAAATGCCACTTCCCAGACTTTGCTTCAGATGTACTGAACCAGACACCCTGGATGGCAGGGTACTTGAAAAGCTGTACTCTAACAAACTTGCTCTGAGAAATGTCCTACACACTAAATTTGCATATAATTGCTCTAAATCATTATGCTTTCACAATGGTTTAACAGTTTTGTATTCTTATGTTCTAGAACTTCTTTTCTAAGAAAATCTTAATGAAAACTGCCAGGCTGCCTTCTAAATTTGACAGAGGAAAATATAAAAATGGAAAATGGAATCAATTTCACTTAGCACCCCTACCTGGTCAGGGATGAGAGTCGGGGGTACTTTATGGAAAAAAAGGACTCACTAGAAACCAGTGGTTGACTCTACCTTTGATGTTTTTTTGGAATTACTTTCTGAATTCTTTGCATTTCTTGTCACTAAATACTAAATATTGCTTTTTCATTTTTTCTTTTAAATCATAATTTTAAGAAAAAATATCTTAATATGCCATGGAAATTATAAAGGAAGAATCTATGGTTAAGATTATTTTGCCACTGTTCTCTGCAAACTTGAGTATTTAAATGACAGAGCAACAGTATAGTGAAATACATTTTTTATATTTGTTTGAATTTATATTCACATAGGTATAAATATTCCTCATTTATGATTTTTAAGATTTTATTCATTTATTTTTAGAGAGAAGGGAAGAGAAAGAGAGGGAGAAAAACATCAATGTGTGGTTTCCTCTCAAATATCCCCCACTGGGGTCCTGGCCAGCAACCCAGGCATATGCCCTGACTGGGAATCTAACCAGCAACACTTCAGTTTGCAGGCCCGCACTCAATCCACTGAGCCACACCAGCTGGGGGTCATTTATGATTTTATACATGAAAGATAAAACTATTCACTATAGTCAAATGAATATCACATACATTTTATGTAATTTCAAACTATAGTTTCAGTGAAGGAGATTAAAACACATACATATATTGTATCCAGTTACGTAAAAGGAACTTTGAAAAGTTATATAATAATATTGTCTGGGTCTCTAGTTATGTAATTATTTTCTTACAGTAGTGCACAAAATTTTGATTGAATGGATGTAAAACACTTTGCTAAGCAGTATTTCAAACTCGTTTTTTAACGATAAATTCACTGAGACTGGCTGGAAGAAATAATATTACCTTTAATTTTCCAGTTTCCCATTCTCAGAGAATGTAAGTTTATCTTGATTTTTTGATAAGCAGAGAGTAACATAGCCTTTAAAAACTGAGCAATTAAATTACTTTTTCTTTGCAATGTAGTTTTAGCAAGCAATAATTATTAGATTGACTAACCCATTCCAGAGTAAAAGAGAAAGGTCATAGGCAGGCCATAAAAGAAGTCTGAACTCTCATTATTCTGGCAGTGTGTCCACCAGCATGCACTGGTTGTTACTAGAGATGTATTCTTTGATTTGAAATGTTGTCTGTCAGCACCGACTTTCTAAACCTGTATCATTTTAAACAACAGCCAACTGTTGCCTTCCCCTTACACTATATTCTCAGATGATTTTGTTCCAATAATGTTTCCAATGGACTCTTGAATATCTACTTCCTTTTAAAATAGAGTCTCTTTTTTAAATAGCTAAAAGTGCTTTCAGGTTTCTTTTCTGGTATAATTATACTGTTTTAAGACCAAATTTAAAGACTCTGTTATCTGTCAGAGAACATAAAAATAGGAACACCTAAAGGTCTTAAGATGAATTTAAGTGTTTTCTCCTTGTTTCTATTACTTCCTTTACTTGATACAGAAACATACAGATGACATTTTAAAACAATCTTTGACTTTATCAACAATATTCAAGAGAGTTTTACATTGGTATTATTATTACTATTGCTGTTTTTATTATATTTCTACCAAAGAGACAGAATAATCATGTAAACCAACTGGATTACACAACTCTCAAGGTAAGCAAATAGTCACATATATTAATGTAGTCAATATATCAGTTAGTCAAAATACCCACTTAAGAAAAAACAATTTCAACATGGTAAATAAATTGCAAAGATTTCAGTGGCTATTTCCTAGCCAAACCCAATGGTCCTTTCTTGATCTTGTTACTATTACTGTTATCATTATCATTTATGGTGAATTAAAAAAATCATTGAGGAACTATTGTAACTCTCCCTTTGAGAAATGAGGCAGAGAGAAGAACTACCTTGCCCAAGTTATTGGAGGAGTAAATGGCTGAACTGGAATTCAGGTCTCTTAGCTCAAGAAACTACTCTTTCCCCTCTACTGCTCTGTTTTTCCTTCAACTTCTAAGCTCTACTGGTTTACTTCTTTCTATTATGAAAGTTTCTCATTGACATGATCTCAAATACCACACTCAAAACCACGAATTCCAAAGGTGCATCGGCAGGTCTTTATACCAAGGCATCAGTTTCACATGCCTAAGAGTGTCCCGTTGACTCTTGTAATAACTCTCAATGCAGAAGTGTTCTCATCCTCTCCTTGGCATATACACAATCGCCTTGATGTATGTGACTCTAATTATTTCAAGGCAGATGTATTTACATAAATACAATTACTCTGTATGTACCAGTTTTTCTAATTAATGAGGTCCTGAAAGTTCTGATTCACCTAGGTAACTTGCATAACTTTGCTCTGTTCTTTCAAAACTTTTTTTCTTGGCCAATAAATCATGCTAATATCTTATAATCACAGATGATAGTGCAAAACTCTTGGAAACCCTTTGTAACAAATTAACTGTAATTCTATTTACTCAATATTCTATAAAGAAAAACTGCAAGTCAGAAAGGATATGCAATCATGGACATTTTTTCCTGTTTGTTTTCTTTTCAATGCCAATGACATTGGCTTTCCTGTGGACTCTTCACTATCAAAACTGTGTGACACTTCTCTAGGTGCTAAAATACCTTGGTTCTTCCCTCAAGAGTTTGGGAAACCCTTCTGTCTAAAACATAAAATTTTCCTAAAGTAACTAATAAACACTTATAGGAAAAAGTAAAGGAAGAAAGGCCCATCTAGAAGTAAATGAGGTTATAGAATGCAGAGTCCTGAGCTATAAACTATGACAGATCTGCAAGGCTGTCACCCACTGTCACTGTCACAGTTTCCTCCATTATCCTTTAAAGGAGACAAAACTAGAGTCACAGCCACCTCTCTTTGGAGAGAATAGATGATGTTTTTGGCATGCACAGGATAGAACAAATCTTTCTTCTTTTTTTGAGAATCAGTAGCATTTGGGCAGAAGTCTCAGATGCTTCAGTGTTTACTCAGGAGGTTTTTTATTATGATTATTTTTATGTAGAGTAAGTAAATATAGCATCATAAAATTGTGACTTCAAAATATGTTGGTAATCATGTTGTCCACTATCATACATTATAAATGATAAACTGAAAGCAGAAGGTTATGCTCCCAGAAAATCTTAGAGGGAAACATTCCCCTTATCTGCCTTCACTACCAAGCAAACCTCATATTCTTTCTGAAACCGAGCTCAAATTTACACCCACAAAGGAGGATGACTTCACAGACTCCTATAGGCATTTATTATTATCCTAGACCTCCCTATCACATTTGCTTCATATCCTTCTAACAGGATCTATCATCTCTGTTATACTTCTGTCTGGTTTTGAAGCCTTGAGCAAGCTTCATATCTTAATCTGTTTTCCCCAAAGCAACAGCCTCTCTTTCACAGGGTTATTGTGAGGCTTAAAAGAGATAGTTATCAGATAATCACAATTACGGCTTTAGCACATTGCCTGGCACATTCTGCTTGCCCATTATGTCTTACTGTTGTTGGCTGACTTACATATTCAAATATCCTTCTCGTCGCCAAACAGAGAGGTTAAAAATGAGCGTTTATTCAGTCTGTAGCCCAGTGATTGGCACTGTGCTGTGCACACTTTACTTTCCATAAGTCACTGTTGAACATGTTAGAGAATGAATATTCTCATATGCTTGGTCCCTGGTGAAATTTCCCCTCCATGTGGCCTTCAGACTAGGCACTGTGTTTTTTTAATGGTTTGTGTATGTATTCTTAACCAAAATAATTTCCAAAAGTTTGAAATAAAACAATGAACAAGGCAGTGCTTTTCTTACGTATGTCCTTAGCAGCTTTTTTTTTATTACTTGAGAAATTTCATACCAAGTTTTCTAAGCGTGTCCTTCTTTGGTTTCTCAAGAAGAAAATGAAGTCCCTCCCAAATATATTGGATTTCATCCTTAATTTATATTCAACCTTTTCCTTATGCATGTGGTTTGACCTGAACATGTTGTAGTTATATCTCTATTTCATGTGTGGGCAAATGTTCTAGCAATAGTATTCAAAACAATTTTTCATGGTAAGCCTTTTATAAAACATCTTATATGATATGCTTGAAATTTATATTAGGAAAAATTTGACTCCCTCATTTAATATTTTTAATAAACAATAAAAGGTCATGAATAAGATTAAATTTTATGAATACTTTGAGGTGAGTGATATACTTAAGTGATTGCATTAAAAGTGTATTTAAGTATGGTAAAAATATGGGTATGTGAAAATGAATTATAAATTTTGAAAAATACATCTATGAAATTAAAAAATAGTAAAATGTTCTCAGTGATAAATGTGTTTGCTATGGCAAGAAGACTCATTAAAATAATGATGGCACAGTGATTCCATCTCTATACAGATTTATAGTCTAGTAGAAGCACAGATCCTATGAATATGGAAAAATAATCTTATTAATAAAAGACATGTTAGAATCTCTTGGGATTATATATAAACCTCACAAAGATTGTTGCTTGAATTTAGGTATAAGTTGATTATAAACATCATCACTTATAATAAGAGAAAAGTACACTTTAATATCTTTACTCTTTGTTACAAAGACTTACTAAAATAAAAAGCCCACTTAGCTGATATTTTCATATAACACTTCCAGCGTTTCTGGGATAAAAATTCACTTTACTAATCTGTACTTACAAAACTATATCGTTTTAAAAATATTATTAAATGGTATTTTTAAGGTGGAGTCAAAGGTAATGGAAAGTGGATCTCAATTATGCTACTTCAGAATATTTAGAGAATGTGTAATTTCTCTCTCTGCCTCTGTCACAAACACACACACACTCCATTAACACCTATAAATATAAATACCCAGTATAATAGAAATATCAACAGAATAATAATTATCCAATCTGTTAAAAGGAGTGATAATAAATTTTCCTCAGCTTCCTCACGCTTTCCCCACCCTCCATATTGTTCCATTCCCTCTTGCAATGATACAGATTATTGTCCATTACAGAGCACCTGACAAGTGTACTGGGAACCAGCAGCATCTCTATGTCATGTTTGCATTGATATCCTTATAATCCTTTGTGATAATTTACTTATGGGCTAAAATACTCATGACCTTGTTTTGAGATTAGAGAAACATCAATTTAACTTAAAAGTATATTTATCTCTTTGAATCCAGCAAAATAAAATATGTTACTCAAAATTTTTTCAGAATAACAAGGTGTCCACAATGGCATTATCTCTCCTTATAGCCCACTAGATTGGAATAAGATGTAGTAATTGAAATAAATGCAAATTCTGGAGTGTTTTACATTCAAGAGAATACACTTTCAGGTTTATAATAATTATATATTAAAATAAACACATTGGATATGCCATTACAATGCGTAACAAGAGATTTTAAATAAACATACTTTGCCTATTTATTTGAATCTATTCTAATTTATTTGAATTCAATATATATAACTGATGGATAAAATTCTGAGATAATTAAAGTTTTAATTTTCTGGCTTTTACTGTATCATAATTCTTCTGCTGCCAGCATAAATTATGGTTATCATGGGTAAAGAGGAGCTTTTTAAATGAGAAGACATATGATTAAATGCCAAGTTTTTCCTTTTTCTATTAATTATAGCTAAATGCTATTTGCTGATTTCAAGATTATAGTTAGGGATATGCTGGACTTAAATTCAGATCTGCCAGAGGCGAGCATCCCATGATGGCCTCCTCTCTCCTAAAAGGTAACATTCAGATCCCCCTACTGTGCAATCATAAAATACATTCCTGAGCCATGAGGTCATCTGAATCAACGGCAAAAAAATTCCTAAGATCAAATAGTCATGTAGAATGTGTCAAAATACAGGTCAGATTGTGGTATTACAGGTGGAGGTAAATTATGATATATTTATGCTGCTAAATAAGTAAAATAATGCAGCAGGGATCATATGCTGCCAAGACAATTGATGACAGTTATCCCACCTTCACAAAAAGCTATAAGGAGTAGCAGGCAAGGTGTGGTTCCCATGCTTTCAACGCTGTCAAAGCAGTCAAGTGTGAATGTATAGAAACCTCTTTCAAAGTTAATCAAATGAGGGAAAATGTTTTCATTTCTCCCCTACCAGAATCCCTCAGGTTGAAATATGTGATTTTCTAGAGAAGATAATAGTAATGACAAGTTCATAGAGATCTTTCAGTCTTCACTTATTCCAGTAAATTTGTACTCCCATATTGTTTCTACTTTTATTTATGTTCTACTGTAAAAGGTCATGTGAAAGTTAGAAATTCTTAGCTGATTGAAGTAATACTTTCCCATGTTTCCCAATTGTTTTTTTTTTTTTTTTTAAAGAAAACCCAGTCTCTGCTACCCCTTTCCCTCCATGTACTGTCCAGATCTCACTATAGACTCATTTTAAAGTCCCAGAGATTGTTGGAGTCTCTAGTATTAAATAAGTAGTCTCAGCCTTATTCTGTAGATTGCGTAGGTGCCAATAATTACCATATTCTTTACAGCATCAATTTGTATACGTGTCTATAAAACATCAACCCAGGACACTAGCTCTAATAACCTGGGTTGCCAGACCAATGGCTTTAATGAATTATTAGAATATCCACTATTGAAACTTCATTCCCTTCTCCTAATTTTGTTTTTATCTGAGGTGATAATTTCATTCACACCTTGAGTGCAAAGAGGTAAGACAATACATCAATCATTCATCTCATATGGAGTTTACTGATTCTTCTACTAGAGCCTGCCTCCCAATTTTGCCTTGACCAACTCAGTTGTAAATGGTCTTGCTATACAATGAATTGCTCAAATCTATGACTCATGTTTGCTTTCTCTTTCTCTTTCACCCTCTACATTGTCAATTATCAATTTCTTTAGGTTCTGCCCCCAGATTAGATCATAAATCCATCTCAGTGACCCCATCTGGTCCAAGCCATCACATCTCTCTCACTGGGAACTCTCTAAAGGTCTCCTCATAAATGATCTTCCCACTGCTAGCATGACTTCCCTTTGATTCATTCTCCACAAAACATAAAAGGGATTACTACACAGTTTTGCTTAAATGCATTCTATGGCTTCCAATGACATTTATAAAAAATCCTGTATACGTATTATGATCTACTAAGTTTACCTCACCTCAAGCCCCTGTCCTTTTTATTTCCTATGCTCCGGGTATAGGAACATTCCTGTAATTTTGTGAACATTCCAAGCTCCCTTTTCCTCAAATCCTAGAAATCTCTTTAAACCCCTACCCCTCCTTCTCCATTCCTTCATGTAGTGAACTACTTCTTTTCTTTAAAGTGTTGGGTAGGACAAAAGTTCATTTGTCCTTTTTTTCCCCCATAAGATAGCTCTAGCATCACTTAGTTTTCTTTAACATCATTAGAAATCATTTTGTTAGATTGTATTGTGACAGCTGTCATATCAGCGTGCATTTAAAGAAAAACATCAAAATTGGTGAAACTTTGTGTAGTCATTTTAATATTGAAGATGGAAGAAAATACACATTTTCAGCATATTATGCTTTATTATTTCAAGAAAGGTAAAAAAGCAACTGAAATGCAAAAAGAGATTTGTGCAGTGCATGGAGAAGGTGTTACAACAGATCAAATGTGTCAAAAGTTGTTTGCAAAGTTTGTGCTGATGATTTTTTGCTGGATGATGCTTATTGGTTGGGTAGACCAGTTGAAGTTGATAGCAATCAAATTGAGATGCTAACTAATAACAATCAATGTTATGCCACATGGGAAATAGCCAACATACTCAAAATATCCAAATCAATAATTTTTGATGAAAATGAAAAATGTGTCTTTTATTTTAAGAAAAAATAAATGGGCATTTTGGCCAACCCAATATTAGCTTGAAATATCAATTCCTGTTTTAGGTATTCTATATTTGAAAAGGATTCCTTTGTAACATTTATCAAAATTGCTATTTTATTTTTATTTAATCCATTTTTCTCATTAGATTGTAATGTCATAAAGATTTAAGTCTTGTCTGATCCCCTATTGTAACATAAATTAGCCATCTTCCTAGCACACAGTAAATTGTGTGTGTTTATTAATAGAGAGAGAGAAAGGAAGGAAGGAAGGAATAAGGAAGGAAGAGAGGAAAGAAGGGAGGAAGGTTGGAAAGGGGTTGTGTTTGAGAAAACAAATATTTGATTTGGCAAAAGCAGCCCAAAGTTTCTTTCTAATTCCTGTAGAGTTGATTTTCTGGATAGAAAAAAATTATAGAACATCTGCTATTGCCAGACAGTGTGCCAGGAACTAAAAAATATTTGTATTTTTCAGGGAGAAAATATCATAACACTCCATTTGTAACAATTCAATGAAAAAATATATATCATTGAGTCGAACTAAAAAATAGAGAGAATATTTTTGTGTTCAGTTATTTTATTCTCAAGTTCAATCTTTATTTATATTACCAAAACTTCATATTTATGTTTTTTCTGATTGAATTTTACTTCTTTTTTGCTTTTTTAAAGTGTTTATGCTCTCAGAATAGAATTTTACAGCATAATTCAGCCTTTCAATTTTGTGTTCAAATAATTAATAATAAAATATTTTATATGTTAATAATTCTCAATTTTCTACAATTTCCTTCATGTAATATGCTAATTACATGTCTTTGAACATTATTTGTCCCCAAGCTCTGTTATCTCTGAAAATAAAGTATATTTAACTGACATCAATTACTTGTATCTGTGGCCTCTGTCTATTAACTAGATATTTTGCCTTTTAACTATCATCTTCTTTCGGGGACACCTTCATGAATTAAATCCTGAAATATTTACCCATATGACCTGTGCTGTATCTTACAGATGAACTCATTATTTAGTTCTTTGAAATAGCTAGTGGAGGATCAGAGATAGCTACTCATGTTATATAAATTATTGGGGCTACTCTTCAAGACACCTTTCTGTGTTTCACCTTTGTTCTTCCTGATTTAATTATGCCACAGAGACTAATGTTTTAGTAAAAGTAAAAAATCACCTAATTAGCTTTTAATTAGTAAACACTTTATACATTTCATCACTTTGGCTACCTAAAATAGACAAAAAAGTATAAAAGAAAAAGAACGGCTCTGATACAAATCCATTATTATTTAGCTGGCTATTGTCCTCACATCGTTTAATTTATGAGTTACTCTGAAGTCAATGAAATGACTTGGATTAAGGAGCCAGAGATTTAAAAAATAAACAGTCTAAATTGGACACATGCATATTGAAACTATTGAACTTTCCATTTGAAAATGATTATTTAATTCCATCATATTACATCTTTCAAATACTTCAGCCATTATGGAGGAAACTGAATGTATTTAAATCAAGATGATTACTTAAAGAGGAAAAACACATGCAATTCAAAAGTATGCATAATAAGACAACACAATCCATGGCAAACATATTCACATTTGCATAATTGACTCAGAGTTTTAAGGAAGAAATAATACAGATTTTTATACTATCATTCCTATCAGGCACAAAATAGGTATGTGATGCACTGCTCTTTGTTTTTCATTGAAATTTACACACACACACGTAAATCACAAGGCAATTGGAATCTTAATGAAATGCATATGATAATATCAAGTAGTTAACCCCATAGGCTGTATTTATCATAGTTGTTATGTTTATGCAATTTATTAAACATAATATTTGGAAGCAACTCAACAGATTTTAATAATTGATAAATAATTCTATTGAATGCCTAAAGGATAGACTGATGTTCTGAGTTTTTAAATGATTCTGTAGAATATTTATTCTGAAGACTTTGAGTTTGCTTAATAATATATAATGAAAATAAAATGTCATAATACATTTATGATTAAAGTCGGATATTAATTTTTTATGCTGAATACTTGTTTCAAAGTAACAGCCACACAACTGGTTGTGGTGTGTGACACTAGCAGTGGGCAATGCATGGATATGCACGTGAACTTCATAAAGTACTACATATTGCTTAGTAATAGCAATATTAAATTATTAAATGAACTAATATCAGTGGCTTTATATTTACATATTAACCACAACAAAATGATGAAATATACACAGAGCAATAACTATGCTAATTAAAATCTATACAGCTAATTATATTGAATGCACAAGATAACAGCATAGACCGATATCTTTAAAACCTAGTAATCATATATAAAAGTTTAAACAATAAAGGTTTTAGGAAAACCATAAGAAAAATATCTTAACAACCATGAAAAAGGCAAATATTTCTTAATATGACAGAAAAAATCTCTAATCATACAATAGAATTAAATTATAATTCTATAATAGAGTAAATTAAAATTAATAATTTCTAGTCATCAAAAGATGCCTTCGGGAGAGTAATGAGAAAATCCACTGAATGATTTGAAACTATACAAAATAATATGTACACAGGTGTGCACTAGTAAATGTTTAACAATTAGATCTCCAGAAGAAAGAGTAAAGCCCTGTTTTTTTAGTGTGTGCCAATGTACATAATGCAAGTATTTCTACCATGGCAGATTTCAAACTACAAAGCTGCTCTCAAAATTCTTGATGCTTTAACAGTTGGCTCTTGTAAAACAGTTTGAGCCAGATCCAACATATCACTGCATATATCTACAGTGGATTCAATACCCATTTTATACATATAGTATATCGAATATATTTCTATGTTCTATATTGTATATATTCTAGAATATATCTAGAAATATAGAAGGTATTTCAATACATATTAAGTAGGGGTAGGTAATATAATTAAAAGAATAGATAATGTATTAGAAAAAGTCAAAATATATAGGCACATCAAAAAAGAATATCCATATGACAAATTATCTTCATAATCATGGCAAATAAGCATAAAAGCAAGTGTTTAATACCATTAGGCTTCAAGATATTCATATTAAAATGTCCCAACACACAGGTCAGATGGCTAAACCATAAAATGAAAAATTCCAAGTGTTAGTGAGTACATGGAGCAACTGAACTCTCACATCCTGCTGTCAAACACTGATGTGACCACTTTGGTAAACTGTCAGCATGTATTAAAGCAGAACATGTCCTATACACTCAACAAAATACACTCATGTGTTCCCTGAAAGACATGTTCCAGATGTCTTTATGACCACTATTCATAAGAGCTAAAGTCCTGAAGCTACTCAGATGCTTATAAATAGTGGAAAGAATCAAAATTCGGTATATTCACACAGTTGAATACTATACAGCAGTAAGAATAAGTGATTTACCACTGCACATAATCTTGCAAATGTAATGAACACAAGAAGCAAAGCAGTACTTACTGTATGATTTCATTCATAAAATGTGAAAAAGGCGGCAAAGAATCTATCCTTCTGGAAGTCAACATCATGCTTAACTTCCATGGGTATAGTTCATTAGAAATAACAGCAAGAGAATGGGACTACAAGGTACTATAATGCTCTATCTTTTGGGTTTTTAATTTATGTGAGTGCAATTCATATGGGAATGCTCATTTTGTGATAATGCACTGAGACTGCACTTCGAATGAGCAACTTTCTCTATTATGTTGATACATGAAGATTAAAAAGATTGACAGTGATAGTATATTTCTAAAAATTTTGTAACATTTGACAAGTTGAAATGACTTGTGAGATAAATTCATTTAGGCATATTTGTGAAATATAAACTAAAATTTTAAAATATACTTCTTGGGCTTAAGATTATTGTTTTGTGCATGCCCAGATAATTATATATTTCATAAAAATTCCTTCCATTACCAGAAAAGTCCTCTTGATGGAACAGAAGAAATGTGCCTTGTTTCTAATAACACTGTTTTTAATAATTGTTTGTTGAGTATTTTCAAATGTAACCAAAAAATACAACTTAGAGTTCCCAGAGGTGGTAGTTGCCTACAATCACCTAAACCACTTCTTCAAGATATATGTCAATAATTCTATATGAACAAATCAACAGGAGTTTTAACCAATTGCCTTTGTATTTCCAAGGATATCATTTTCCCCCAAATATAAAATGAAAAACATGACAATATTACCTGTATTTTATGTTAATTACAACCTAAATCTTTATCATGTTTACTATTAAGAAACAGATAAACTCTGAAAATTATCTTGTGAAACAATAATTCATCAGTCTCACAAGCAAATAAACTTACATTTTCTTATAATTTATAGTATTCAATCATAAGTATAACCCAGATTTACATTTTTGCAAATGTTATTGAATGCATTTAACCATAGAAATTAACAAGTACATAATGCCCAAAATATCACTCTAGAGTCAAATGGTTATTTTTTACCATTTCTATCACCATACTTACATACTTTACTTTCAACTCTCTCAAGCTCTAAAATGAAGTTTTCATAGAAAAACCCATTTTTGATAAATCTTGACAAGGGATAAAATAAATACTGCTTACAATAACTCCTTGTCTGTGTTCATTGGCATCAAAGAGAACTTACTACAAAAATGTTATTATATAATATTGTCATTCATGTATAAAAACTACTTTCTAGTGGTATAAATAAATCTTTACCTTTCTGAGTGATGCATTCAAATTCACCTAGTGACCTACCAAAAACTATATCAAATGACAATATTACTATAATATATCTAAGAACATAAATATTTTGATAGAAATTATCACATAGTTTTTTCAATATTGATGAAAACATATGGTAAAGTATCAGGTGAATCATGCAATTTTCTTTACTATTACATTTACCAAACACTGTCAGGCAGATAAAGAAAAAATCTCTAAAATTTAGTGTATGAATCATAGTCTTACCATAAGCTCACAGGTTAGGAATTCACGAAAGAAAAATCACCACCCTGAGACCTAGAAAAGTACAATCACAAACATTCTCTATTAGTATTGGTATTGCATTTTAATTCAAGCACCATAAAATGTTAAATGGTGATTCAATATTATGGAAAATTATAGTGTATGTGTAATTAGTATACATATAATTTAACAAATGATTTTGACTATAATATTTGTCAGAAATAGCATTACAGTTATTCCACTCACATCAAACTATTGTGATTTAAGATTAGTTACTCTAATTTGGGATTTTAATACAGGGATGAAAAACAAGCCAAGAATTTTTATTGTCTCTTTTGCTTTGAGATTACAGTAATTGAAAGACACATTTGCAAGCAAAATGTATTTTGCATACATTATTTTAGAGAAGATTCTCAGTTACATTGAGTGTCAAATATACACACACCCATGTACACATGCAAGTGTGTACACACACACACACACAAATGTGGTTATCATAGTATAATCCTACTTTTATCTTAGTCTAATATGTTTTAATCATTGATAATATATAACTCTAGATGAAGGTAAATATTCTGTCATAATTTTAAAGACTGCATTGTATCATATAGTTCAGTTTACATCTCAAAGTATTTAAAATATTTAGTTTAACCACAACATTACATGACATTGGTTAACACTAATGTGTTTAAATCAAGCTATTTGGTTATCAACACATATGATCATATTGACCAGCTAATGTGCTTTTTTAAAAAATCATTTTGATGCAGTGGTAATTTTCCGATGAAAACATTTATTAAGACATTAAATTTGCTTATTTCTAGGTAGATACTGTTCTGCATAAATAAAAGAAGGTAACTGAAGATTTAAACTCTACTCTTAATGAAAATATTAGTAATATTTATGAACCCCTGGGAAAACTCATGAATGACTGGTATATAGGTAGGTGTTCTACTGTGTAATACATTGCAATGAATTTCATAATTTAAGTTAATAGAAGAGAGAAACTGTAATATTTGGATTGCATCTATTATGTCAATGTTTTAATGAATGATGTTGTTTCTTCAGACAAGATGTTTAGATAAGTTTTTCTCAGATGTCTATGTATTAAATTGTTTCCCAGTTTTCTATTGTAAATGAAGAAACCATTACATAACAGAGCTTATCTGACAAAGAAATGATATTTAACTCTTAGGAGAGATTATCATACATGAAAATGATTCTGACATTAAAAAGAACCACCTGAGAAATGAAATAAAATTTTTTTCCAATATGGTTCTGATGAAATGTTAGAGGAAAACAAAATTTCGCTATTACTAAGGTTTAAACGTTCACATTTATATTTATTTTTCTTACTCTGCAAATTGAAGTGCCAGTGTAGCATCACATCTTTAATAATGCATGCTTAGATTTTTTTGGTTGAAGTTACTGAACTAATTGGTGGCAGAAACTTGTTCTCTGAGTCTCTGATTCTCAGTCTATTGTGCTTTACTCAAGGTATTGGCCATTGCTCCAGGTCTCCTTGTTCTCAAGTTGGGAGACACAATTTATTAGCATTCAGTAGAGGTCTCTACTGCCCAATCCTTTTACAAACCCTAAAGCATGTGGATTAACTTTGTGGGCCTCCGCAGTTCCTTCTTTTGTTGCTTTCTGTTTTAATTTTCCCTGCAGGAGCAAGGTGCAAGAAGATGACTTCCGAAGATCCATTTCCTACTAATGTTTGTTAAAGGGGAAGCCTTTCCAAGAATCTAGTGTGATTTGAGTACCTACGCTACAAAAACTCAATCAAGGAATTATAGGGACCTGCCCCTCTACTCTCCTTTTTCATCAAGCGGTGCATGAAGCTAAATTGGAGGCAGATGTTAAAAGGCTGAATGTTAGAATCGACATGTGGCCCAAATCAAGAAAGGATACTGAGTACTGGGACATAAATAGGAAAAGCCAGTTCTAACATGATATTGATAAGGTAACTATTTTTAGGGGAGAGGTTTGTGCTGTGTTATTAAACTGTCAATGATATTGTAACAGGGTTAGGATTTTATCCTTGAGGCATTTCAGAAAATTTTATTTCCTATGACAAAATTCTCGCTAAATCAATTTTATCAGGTATACTTCTCTTATGTGTACAGCTCATCTTTGGTAGAAGCCATTCAGAAAGAACTTATGCTAAGTCAAGTAACCAAACTTCAGAAAAATGATTGGTAATTTTGGAATTCTAATACCCCAAACCTACCATGTGAAAGAAGACAGGCTTCATAGCAATGTTTATATTAACTGTGAATTACTTGAAAAGTTGTACTTGAATTACTATTCTTATAAATTAATTAATGCCAGTAATGAAAGAATTTATTGGATGTGACTTGGCATTTGGAGAAATTCATGGAATCATCATTTTAACTGATGATTTCTCTGACTACACCATTAATTTCTTTGACTAAATCTACATGAATTGTAAATAAATTAAAACCCTTCTGGTCTTATAACTTCAATATATTATAATTAATTTTAGATAGTCACAGCCCACAGTGCCCAGTTTATTAAATATTTAATTGAAACTTTGCTTATTTATCAAGCATGCTACTTTCTAAAATTTTCTGCCAATAAATTAGAATACACCAAATTTTGCAAAATATGTACATTTTATATTATATGCACAATTTTGTTATAGGTTATTGAAAATGTTTATTTTGAAAATCAGATAGTTTTCTATTCATTTAGAAAAATAATTTTTTTAACTGAATTCTTCTTTCAAGACTGTCAAACTTATCATCTCAGAAATAAAAGCCTTATGATCGTAGGCAACGTGTTTGGTGAAAAAATGGAAGATTGTTTCAGTGAAACCAGGCATATTGTAAACTCTCAATAAACAACTAAATGTTCTAATAAAGAAATAATTTCTGGACAGGCCCTTAAGAAGAAACCTATCCTAGCACCTTTATGTGACAGACTTTACCTAAGTTCAGTAATATCCAAACTTTCTCAATGTCTTATTCAATACCTAGATTCTTTCTTTGAAAGCAGATCTTAAATCCAGAGAAAGTTGGAGTGAAAGGTGGTGATGGTTTTTGGGACTATCAACTCATCCAATGATTAAGTAATCTGTGTAAATTTGTTGAGTAATTATATCATGCTATATAATGTTAGGTTAGTAATTAATTCATTTATCCAACAATTATTTATTGAGCAATGTGTCAGCTACTACTCTAATAGAATATGAGTTTAAAGTGATGAACAAGATATATATGGCTGCTCTCATAGATTTATGTCCTGGCCGCTGATATTATATTTAATCTTTATATAATGTATTGCCAGTATCAAAAACCAGTAGACATCCTGCTCTAGTAATCTATGACCTTCTAAGGATTGCTCTTTAGTTATTTCAAACTTTAGCCTACAAACTTTAAATAAGTTCAGGTGGGTTTGAGACTATGGCAGAATATTCTGGTTATCCCCCAGTATCCATCTTACCTTGTTTTTAGAAAGGGAATATCTGATTTTTTGCTAGTACATGGCTGTTTGGAATAAGGCTACGATCTTTAGTTTTGGTGCCATGAGACTAAATTTTGGCAAAAGCATGTTTGTGGAAGAGGGGTAAGCAAATCTAGAAAGTGTCACTGAATGTAGAGAGTATACCCATCTTTGTCCATTTTCCCTATTGATTTATGGTTGGAATGCAGAATTAATGCCTGGAGCTCCAGCAATAATTTTGTACCAAGAGGGGATACAAAATTACTAGCCTCCCTCTTTTTCCCTCCCCTCCCCATTCCGTAAACTCCTATGTAGAGTAAGATAGGGAGAGAGTGAATCCTGGACAACAGAGAATGTCATCTCAGGTTTGGATGGATTATCTCTTGAATTTGAGTAAGAAATAAATTGTAGAGACAGAAAGCAGATTAATAGTTTTTAGGGAGTGAGGGGTGGGAGGAATGGGAATGACCTCTAATGGGTACAGGATTTCTTTCTGAATGATGAAAGCATTCTAATACTAGATAGTGATGCTGGTTTTACAATGCTGAATTTACTGAATCCACTGAATCATATACTTTGAAAAATTTTACAAAAGAGATGAATTTCATGGTGTGTGAATCATATCCTAGTAAAGCTGGTATTTTTAAAAAGTGTGCCTTATATCACACTATGAGTTGAATTTGATGGCTTAAATAATTTGCATATATTTTTACTGTGCTATAAAGTTATGCAGCATATTCTTTGGGTGCTCAAATTTGTCTAAATGTATTAATTTTCCACAATGCATTAACATGCTTTATATATTAGGGGGAATACAAGGAACAAAAATAGCAATCACTGTTCTCCATAATCTAAAATCTACTCAGAAAGAGGTTATTGGTGAATTAACACCCAGATAAACCATTCACCTCCCAGGACTTTTGTGACGGTTTCATTATACAATTGAAAATTATTTAAAAACTACTATATAAAGAAATGCATTGTTAGAAAAAAACCACTATAGGCTGAAATTTGTGTTTTAGCTGTTTGGCAGTAGTGCCTTTAAAATCTTTATAACTGAATATCTATTTGGAAATTGTGTTCACAAACCACCGAAACATTAAAACTCCTAAATAAAGTTTTACCCTCAATAAAGAGGTATAAAATAAAAGTGATTTTTACAAATATTTATGGTGTCCAGTAGATATAGAAACAGCATTAAACAATCCATTTTGGGGTTGAAGATTTACATCTGAATTTAAAATGCATAGTTTCTTATGTTTGGTACTTTAATTCCTACACATCACTCTCCTGAAAAATGCCTCTCCAAATTATTCAAAACATTGAAATTTTGTCAAAGTATTTCCTACTGTGTTGGTATGCTTGCCAACAATAACCTCAAACTACAAATGGGTGTATTACAAAGAGATCTCCCAAACTTTTTTCTAGGAATGACATTGTCATTATTTTCCTAAATTGACATTCAACTAATCAGTACAGCTTTAAAAAAGTAATAACGCTTATTGTAAAAGTTGCCATGTTATAATTACCTATACACTTGAGAAAAAAT
This sequence comes from Anoura caudifer, assembly GCA_004027475.1. Lineage (NCBI taxonomy): Eukaryota > Metazoa > Chordata > Mammalia > Chiroptera > Phyllostomidae > Anoura > Anoura caudifer. The sequence goes on along the minus strand of PVKU01004379.1, from coordinate 15,490 downwards.
TACAATTGTAAATTGTAACTCCAGCATAATATAATGATCCTTTAGTTACCGGAAACGGTTATACTGGAAAAGCTGTAAAATGTGTGAAAGTTCACTGGATTGGTTTAACCTTTATGTAAATTAATTGGTTACTATAGCAACATTCATTTTCATGGCATTTGAACTGTTGCAGGAGCTCAGATAAGCTTTGGAGCTTCAGTTCTGTGACTGCCATTATGACTATTAGATCCTTATCCCTCCCTTGTCTGAAAATAGATAGCATATTTGGGCCTGCTTACTCTGCATGGTTGGCTACTTTAATAAACCCCTGGAAAGTATCCTGCATTCTTATTCCTTTCCTTTTACCACTTTCTTGCCAATTATCAACTCAGAGCCAAAAATATAATATATAGCAGTACCTGTCAAACTAAATGCACATACAAATCACCTGGGATACTTAAGAAACTATAGATTCTCATTGACGGTTCTGGACTTGTTAGAACCTCAGGCCTGGCTGCAGAAATAGGAATCAGAATCTTCATTTTAGCAATACTGACAAGATTTTCAAAAGCTTTCTGAGGCACAGAGGCTTTATTCCTAGGATGAGATAATCGTAGATCATGCAACGTGAAGTGCCCCACTTCCCTGTCTTCCGCTCTAATCTACCCCCCCACCATCTCAATTAGATAATATTACATAAAGTCCTCTCAAGTTCTAGGTTTCAAGAAAGAAAGCTGACATACTCAAATTTTTGGTTCCATTTTTTCCTTTGCTATGCTACCACAAAACCAGCCCTAGGTATTGCTCATATCTCATCATTGTTACTATCTCTCCACAGTTACCTACCCATTACGTTATATTAGTCACTACGGTGAAATATTCGCAGTCCCACCCCATTCTATACCTGCCCCTCTCTCCCCTGTGTGATATAAGCTGCTTATACATTTGCACATGTTTTTAAAAGTTTCATATTAACAACTTCAACTTTTCTATTCTCCATTTTAAAAATGCATGTGAACCTTCATCCAAACCTAGGAACAAATTCAGGCTGTATCAAACCTAAGATCAAATTTTAGCCTTATTACATTTGGCCAATATTTAACTTTTTGAGGTTTCAATAATGACTATCGACTGTAATAATAATGATGATCACAAACACATGTAAGGATTATAAGTATTACAGGATTTTTCAAACATTACTCAAGTTAATCTTCCTAGCAACCTTAAGTGGTAGGCATTTCCATTATTCTATTTTATAGATAAATTAGCAGAGAAATAGAGCAATTAAATAACTTGCCAAAGAGCACAGATCTAGTCAGGAGGGGAATCTGCTTATGATACAGTCTTATACACTATTCAAATTTAAATGAGGTGATGTTGTTGAAGTGCCCACTCTGGTGACTGATTCCTGGTAGCTGCCCAGGAAACATCAGTTTGCTTCCCCTTCCAACTGAGTATGAGTTATCACAGTGCTTCTCAAACTTCAGAGTACAGCAGAATGGCTGAGGGCTTGGGGTCTTCCCTCAGTGTTTCCAATTCAATAGAAGAGTTAGAGTCCCCAAATTTGCATTTCTGACAAGTTCCAGAGGATGTTTCTGGAGCTGATCTGGACACCCCGCTTTGAGAACCACTAAGTCAGTGCTCACTCAACAATCACAGGTATCCAGCCTTCCACTCTCAAAGCTTAGAATCTAGTAAAGACTCTGTTTCTAGAATAAGTGAAGATTTATATAAACAAAATAAAAACGGGACACACAGATTAGTTAGTAAATTAGAAACATGACCATATGAGTTTGTTACATTTTTAATAATCAAATCTGGATAAAATTTATGAATACAAAACCAAATGGAAATAAAAACTGAATTGACTAAATACATAGTCTAATCACTTACTTACTATAGGGTATTTACAGTGTTTCTACAGCACCATAAATTAGAATCATACTTCAAATACTCTTCTATAATCTATTTTTTCACTGAGCAGTATATCACAATCATTTTCTACATTCTCTCACTATGTGAGATTCACAAGTGCAGGGATTTTTACTTCCTTTGCTAATGTACAGCAAGTGCTTGGAACAGAGCCTAGCACGTAGAAGGGGTGCCTAAGTGTTTGTATGTCTCTCACTATTTCTTTTGATTAAGAGGAATTTCAGAATCAAATGATATGAATGGCTTTACAGCTTTGGATTGGTATTACCAGCATGGCCTCCAGAAAGAAAGTACCAGCTTCTACTCCCCCCGGCCCTGTGGGCTTGTGCCTCTCCCTCACCCATAAAACTCCCTCATAATTTTTCCAATAGTAACCATTACTGCTACATGTGTTTGCCATATGTTGTTTTACAAATTCTAATATCTCTAAAATCAAGATGCATATCCAAAGGAATAATTTAGCTTTACTTTTCTTTTTGTAGAGCTCTATAAAATAATGATGTGTCTTACAATTCATGGCATTTGAGTTTCAAAAAAATAAAAATCCTATGACACTTAATCTTAGTACTATATTTGTGAATACTAGTCATAATTACTTCAAAAGCTATCTAATTCTGTTAAAACATTTTGAAATATCACTGTACCACTATGTGCTTCACGTTGTCATATATCACTGATTAACTTCCTAAGAAATACACTATTTACCATGGGCTGAGTGAGAACTTGGAACTCACATGACCTGTCATAATTGCTACAAGTCAATATTATTTCTCCTATATTTAAAAGACATAGAAGAGAAAGAGACATGTTATCAGATTTAAATGGACAAAAACTTTTTGAAAATAAAACATATATTAGGAAATCATGAAAAAAGTTAATATAAATGTGGCAAAAAGTCTAATTTTTCTGTGGAAGAAATTATAAAATCTTTAAGAGGATTTTACTGATTTTATGTGTCTCATGTTATTTTGTCCTGTTTTTACTCTTAAGTATTAAATATTAATCACATACCAGATAAAACTTTGTTGTATGCTATTTTACTATTGTATAATTTTTAACATGTTATATCTTTAGAAGTAAATATTTCTGTATCTAATTACCTAGAAATAAGAAACATGAAATTGCATGGATTGTTTCAACTGACCAATAAACATAATAAAGTGGTCAACTTTACTAGTAATAAATACATAAAAATATGAATAAAATTTTATCACAAAACTGCACATATCTTATGTGAGTGTAATATTAAAATTATAATATTAAAATTCTTCTAAGATTCAGTTTCATCAAAGGGAGACACAAAGAGTTCACACTGATTACAAGGATTAACTGATATAATACATGTAATGCTTAAGAAACACTCTGGCTCACAATAAGTGTTAAATATCAACAATGATGAAGATGTTGATGATTAAACTATTTAGAAAATAAATATGTGCAGCTACTCTAAGTTTTATCTGTTTTCACTTTTACTTCTATAGTTAACAGTTGGAGGACACACAATAGTAGTGGTATAATTGCCCACCTTCATAAATTTTACACACACACACACACACACACACACACATATTAGCTTCTTTTTCTCTGCTGCAAAAGGAGCAAAGAATGTAAATATTTATATGCACACATACATGTACTGATGCGGACACCAGCCAGCAGTGTCCATGTCATTATGGGTGAATTAAAACATACACACAGACTACTGAGTCTGGTGGCAGAATAAGGACGACAGCATGGTTTTTGTCTCAAGGGGAGCAAAAAGCCATGGCCTACGCCATGACAAGCCTTTATTCTAATATCTCCTCTCATTCCAAGATGGTTCTCCTTTACCATCCCCAGGTTACAGCGAAAGAGCCAATGCCCCTCATTACATCACAGAAGAAGGATATTAGCAAATGAATAGGCAGCTGGTTATACTGGTCTCTGCAAGGTGCTTGCAGGGTGAGGGGGTTTCAGCTAAGAACGAGCATCAACATGGCCTAGGTATACTGCAAATCTGATTATCATGAGGGAACCTATCTGTGGGTGTGGGTCCTGTGCATCTCCAAGTGGGAGCTGGGCCCACACCACGCAGAAGGGTCTGCCAGTGTACATCTAATATTATATCTATATTTACTTCTGTGAAGGTTTGAATATTGAACAATCTTTCTCCTTGAAGAAAGGGTACAAGGTTTTGTTATTGTTTGATTTAAATAGTCTTTTAAGGACTCTTGTGAAAGAATATGAGAGAATGGGGTTTGAGGCCAAAAGGGGTGCCACTGAATGAAATGCACTGAGGATGCGGGGGAGTCACTCCACATTACACGAAGTTGGAGGACAAATGCCAAGTAACTGAGCATGGGGACATTCCCAGAGGGTACCCTAAGAGCTAAGAGAGATTTTTTAAGAAGTGAGAGCACCCTCCATCCTGAAAGTCAGACCTAGCACAGAACCAAAGTGAAGGTAATAGAGGAAGTTTAGTCACATTTCACTAGCCTTTGTTCAAGTGGGAATCCATTGGCCCTCTATTGTCACCTGGAGAAATGCTTCCTTCCCACAGCACAGCACAGAGCCCACACACTGACTGTGAAGGGGGAGTGATACCCTCGTGACTCAGTTCAGTACCTTTTCATTCCCCAGGAAGGTATCTGCTCCCCAAAGACTTAGGACACCTGCAGCTGGAGGAGAAAGGTAGTTGGTGCCCTAGCTATCTACAGGCATGGTACTATAGGATAGCGCCATTGCATCCATACAGAATGATGGACAGTAATTAATGATGCAGTTATCACAATTGTATGGTATCCTATTGAATAAAACTGTCAGTTCAGTATGAATCAGCCTAGAACACAAAGGAAGAACACTTGACAATATAGAATAAGAAAACAAAAACAAGCACTCAAAGGTAAAATGACTCAGGACAATTTCCTTAAGTATCAGTGTTAGTGTTTTGTCAAGAAGGGCTACATAATGGAGTTAATACAAACACAATTCCTGTTAGCATACATTGCAAATAATTTTTTGAAGTTTTACCTCTCTCTTTTTTTTAATCCTCATCCAGACATATGTTTACTGTTTTTATAGAGAGAGAAAGAGAGACATCTGTGCAAGAAAGAAGCATCAATCAGTTACCTCCCATATATGCCCCTACTGGGGATCAAACCCCCCACCTACGTATGTGTCCTGACCCAGAATGGAATCCATAACATTTTGCATATGGGATAGTGCTCCTACCACCTGAGACATCCAGCCAGGGCAGAAAATTTTCTATTTTCTCTTTAAAGTGTGTGTGATCCTGTGAGCACACATGTCCTTTAGAATAGCGGTCCCCAACATTTCCGGCACCAGTGACCGGTCTGCTGTTAGGGTGTTGGCGACCCCTGCTTTAGAGGACTTTGTGTTTACTAAGAAAAAAATATATTTACTTAAGTATAATCATATTACATATATTTATGCATATGCAAAGGAACACATGTATATATTATTTATCATTATAATTAAGTGTATATATATAGTGTTTATTCTAATATTTGAGTCATAATGCCAAGTTAAAAAATAGGGAATATTAAAGTTATCTTTCATGAATATTTTTGAGCAGATATGCCATATAAAATTGGCATAAATAGTATGCCAATGCAATAATTATTAAGATATAATTCTTACCTGAGTGTTGTACATGTTACATGTGTCTTACATTGAATACATAAACATCTTTATATATTTGATCAAACAGTCAGAGGTATCCTTTGTATTTCCTTAATTGTTCTCGGAGAGATAATATCATATTTTTCCCATTATTCACTTTATAAAACCATATTTTTTATTTAGGGAGATTAATTATAATTAATACACAGACAGTTTTTAAACAGTTACCATCACCTACAATATCATTTGTGATGTTAGCCTCCAGTATTCTAAGTCTAGCAAAATGTTCAAGAATTGATTGATTCCTAATTTTCTTTCCAATGATACAGTGAGAAATAAAAAACTAAAATAATATAGTCTAAGATGTAGTTACATGTTAAAGACTATATTGTGTGTGCCAAACTGTATTTTTCAAACTGGTATCTAAGTTGCTTAATAGAATTATGAACATGTATTGGACAATGAATTGAATTATTATACTAATATTTGTGTATAAAAGTATAAAACACATTCTGCTCTTAATGTAAAATGTCTTTCAGAATTTTAAATTCAAACATACAATGTTATTCAGAAACCACAAAACTCAGTATACAAACTCAATCATTAATAAAATTGGGTCCATTGTTTTGGTGAGACTACTCGGCTCTGAAGAAAACTGGTGGGTGGATCAGAGAAAGAGGAGGCTTTGGGACTGAAAAGCAAGTAAGTAATTAGCAGGAATGTAGATGAACAGACTTATGTGACAAATTCCCAGCATTCTCTGAAAAACTAAAACTTGAGTTAAAGCCTTAGACATTTCTAAAGATATCTCATTTGACTTTCTTAGAAATCAGATTTTATGAAAGTTTATTTTATTGATCTACAATATAATTCATTTTGTCATTATAAATTAAATGCACCCCAAATTTTCTATGTTTGCTTACTGGAATAGAAATAATTTAAATTTCCAATATGGCTCACTATACCAGTAATTATACCTGAACCCATTCTGAAATATACTTTTTCATGTAAATTGGTAGTAACACAAGCCTATGGCAATCTGGTACTCTGCAGGATTCTTAGTATGGGAACTTCACAAGTTAAGTGTTCCATGCATCATTGCAATATTTAATCCAAATTATGAATTAGAAAAGTTTGGCTTAGATATTCTAAATGAGAAGTTGTTTTAAAATTAGCATATGTATATTTTTCTATGCTATGTTAACCAGTACAAATTAACAGGCTTGCTCTTCTGCATTCAAACACTAACAGGTGTGATTATTCTTTAAATTAGCTCTTTAAACATAATTTTTAAACTTTTCTCTGCATTTATATGCAAATAATATAAAAATAAATTTTTATTTATTGATTTTAGAGAGAGACATCAATTTCTTATACCACTTATATATGCATTCATTGGTTGATTCTTGTATGTGCCCTGACCCAGGAACAAACCTGCAACCTTGGTGTATCTTAGGACAACACACTAACTAACTGAGCTAGGGAACAAAATGGTGGTTTTAAAATATGCCTACTCCTTTTAAAGCATATCAATAGGTTTTAAAATATCAAATTCTTTTATATCCCTCCCTTCAAAGGTTGAGCTTAATATCCCCATCCTTGCATGTGGGCTGAACTCAGTGACTCATTTCTTACCAATACAATGTGGTTATAATGATCGTGTGTCACTTCTAAAACTAGGTCGCAGATGACATGGTGCACTTGCTTTGTTCTTTCTTAGATCTGCTCTACTGAGAGAAAACCTAGCTGCTACATCACGAGGGCACTAACATTGGTCCACACGACAAGGCACTGAGGCCTTTCATCAACAAGCAGCACCAAATTGCCCGGCCTGAGAGTGAGTCCTTCAGAAGTGGAGTCTCTAGCCCTGCAAGCCTTCAGATGACTGCAGCATGGTCAGCTGCAATCCTGAGTAAAACTTTGTGAGAGACCCTGAGCCATAGCCACCCAGCTAAGCTGCCCCTGGATCTCTGAGTGTCAGAAAATGTGTGAAATTATAGAAATTTATTGTTTTGTGCCACTAAGTGTGGGTAACTTGTTGTAAAGACGTAAAGAATTAACATAAAGTAGAGGGTGAGGTGAGCAAAAACAAAATTTACAATACAGGGGTGGGCAAAAGTAGGTTTAGTTGTGAGTATGCAAAATGCAGAGTTTATTCTTGTGTTTTATGTTTTTCTATACGAACACCTGTAAACCTGTTTTTGCCTGCCTCTGACTGATGTTAAAGGTACTACAATAATGCAATAGGCAAAGAGAAATCAGAAATCAACTCTGCCAGGAAGAATCAGGGAGGTGGCATTTGGATTGGATAAAATGTGAAGAAAAAGCAGGAATCACACCAGGTGCAGAAAGAGGTGCTTTTTGGGGCAGAAGACTCAAATTAAAAAGGTATGGCCATGTGAAGAAGCAGCGTGATTAGGATACGGTAGGAAGTTGGGTGTATAGGTTGTTTAGATGCATCTGAGCCCTGGCAGAAGAGTCCGAAAAGTGACACACAGGTCCTGCATTTCTGGCAATGAGTGAGCATGCATGTGCAGAGGTAAAATACTCACTTGAGCACCTGATCCCAAAAAATACATTTCTTCTTAACCATATGTATTTTCTACAGAACACATTTCCAAATACTCATTGATTTCCATGATAAGATTCCATCACAGAGAAGTCCTTTTGCATTCAAGGATAGCTACATTTCTTTCTCACAGTTTGGGGATTCTCATTTCCTACAATTCTCAGAATATAGATTATTTAATCTAATAGTTATACAGCACACAATATGTGCTAGTATATTTCTAAGTGCTTGAAAGATATTAACATATGTCTGTGGGCTGTTATTAGTACTTTTATTTCAAAAATGGGAAACTGAGGCACAGATAGGTTAACTGATGTTGTCAAGATTGTCTAGAAAGTGAATGGTGGGGCTTGGATTTCTATCTAGGCAATTGGGCCTCAGGATTTTTCTCGTTACCATTGCATTTTGCTGTTTCTGCTACAATGAAATTTCAGCAAAGAACTCCCTATGTCAATTTCACAGGTGAATTTCTCTATGAACTCTCAACTTTTCCATCTTGAAATAACATGTTTTATACCAGAACGGGTTTCACAAAACATTAGTCCTACAAGATAATTGGTGGGAAATAGTTAAATAATTTTGAGAAAACAAAATACCAGAAAATTTTCTTGGGGATAAATGACAGATGTCAACACCTTTAAAGCTCTGAAAATTCACACAAAAACAAAGTCTATTAAATTACTTTTTAAAAACCAACATTATGACCTATTTTACTCTGCCGAGTCATTTTCAATTGTTTTCAAATTGATCTGAGGTATGTAATGCTTCTAATTGCTCTTAACATCTCACTGACCACTCTTTGAGAATTGTTAATCAAGGATCAAATAACCGAATCTTTTACTTATTAAAATAGGCTTAACCACTAAAAACACCACTGTGTGCGGAAAAGCATCCCCACTAAGGATACATCCTGGCTCTGAAAAATATTTATTATGAAGGTACTATCAATGACAAAACTCTTTGACCAGCAAGCAGAACTTCCTTTTTTTTTTTTTTTTTATGGATAATGGAGACTACCTTATTCCTTCACTTTCTTCTTATTCCTAGGCCTGATATCAATCTTACCCCAGGATTATTCCTGACCCTCCTTTCTTCCTAAGGCCCCTTCTAAGCACTGCTCCTTACTTAGTCACAGCTCAAACCCCTTCTGATGTTCTGACAATTAGGAAGCAAGAGTGGAAAGTCAAACCACAGAATCTTGAGATGAAATTAAAATTAAATTAAAATGAACCTAGGCATCTTTTAGTCTCTCCTTTATCCAGGTTAAAAAAAAAATGAAATCATTGAAACCTTAAGAGGTTAACTAATGTGCCCAGGGTCATGGGTTTAATAAGGGTCAGAAGTTGTTTTGAAGCAGTCGTTTTCTGATTGCTGATTCAGTACCCAAGTAGCCTGTGTTATAAGCAGTAGGGAAGAAAATGGGAGATAAAATGGAGTTCTGCCACATGTGTAGGACTTGACCTGTCACTTGGCTGTTAGAATGTGTACTTCTATTGTCCCCATCACTTTCTCAATACAAAGAGCCTCACGACTAAGGCCCCTGACTCTGCCATTGTACAGATATACAAGAATACAGTCAGAGGGAATACCAATTTAAAAATGGTTCTCTTTCCTCCAGGTGGACAGAGCCCCACCTCAGTGCCAGATGAGCTCTCTTCTTCATCCTCTTGGACAGGATTCCTTGCACAGTATGCAACCTGAACTGCTGTATGTGGTAGGAGAAATAAATAGTGGAAATGGAGTGAGAAGAATGTGAAAGGAAAGAGAGGAAAGAAGAGAGGGAAAAGCCTTTCATTTTATTATGTTTTTCTATCCTGAATTCATTACAATCAGAAATTTTTGCCTCCCTTCAAAATTCTAACTTCGAATGTGGTTTTTTGCCCTTCTAAATCTTTTTTTAAAAGATTCTATTTATTTATTTTTAAAGAGGAGGGAAGGGAGGAAGAAAGAGAGGGAAAGAAACATCAATGTGTGGTTACCTCTCTGTGCTCCCTCAACTGAGGACTTGGCCCACCACCCAGGCATGTGTCCTGACTGGGAATTGAACCAGCAACCCTTTGGTTCACAGGTCAGCATTCAACCCATTGAGCCACACCAGCCAGGGTGCCCTTCTAATCTTAAGTAGTATATTTTATTTTTAAAATAAAATAAACGAACATTATGACCTATTTTACTCTGCTGAGTCATTTTCAATTGTTTTCAAATTGATCTGAGGTATATAATGCTTCTAATTGCTCTTAACATCTCACTGACCACTCTTTGAGAACTGTTAATCAAGGATCAAATAACTGAATCTTTTACTTATTAAAATAGGCTTAACCACTAAAAACACCACTATATGTGGTAAAGCATCCCCACTAAGGATATACCCTGGCTCTGAAAAATATTTATTATGAAGGTACTATCAATGACAAAACTCTTTGACCAAAAGCAGAACTTCCTTAATTTCATTAAATAATTTCATTAAAGTCATTTTAATGAAATTATTAAAAATAATAAAAACTTTATGGTATAAAATATGGAAAGTTATAATGAATAATTTTTATAGGCAACTAAGTAGACTGTTTTATTCAGTTCTTTCCAAAACTTTTGAAACTTCTATTTTTTAAAAAGACAATGTTTTTATAAGCTATATAAATCTATATCCTATTTTAACTTTTTCACAGCATATATATTTTTAACATTATTGCTAAACATACTTTTAACACCTCCCCATCACTTATTCTGCATTTGAATGACTCAGTCCGTCTTGTGGTGGCTTGCAAAAAAAGAGATTTGCACAGACGTGAACATGGGTTTTAATGTTGGCTTCATCCTACTCCACCATATTATCTTGGCAAATGACTTTTCTGAGCTTTAACATTTTCTGATCCAAAGGGACCCCCCCTACCTGGTATTTAGTTGCTCACAATTCTTGGTCCTTTGAACTGATAAATGAGAGTAATAGTCTTCTATTACCAGGAGATACACACTGCTAGCTATGCCTAATAAATCCCCTCCCCACCAGAAAACGCTGTATATACACATGGTGATGAGGGTTTTGAATATTATTTAGCATCTACACCTCCACACAACAAAAAATACACATTAATATAATCAGCAATACACTTCTAGAATCCTCTAATGGGTGACATTTCCTGAGTGGTTATGTACCAGGCACAATGCTGAACACCACCCTTGTATTAACTCATCGTGTGTCATGACAATGTAATGAATTAGGAACTCATATGATGCCCATTTAGAGGACAGGGAGACTGATTTTTAGACAGAACACATATTTTATACAAGGCCATTCACTCTTTTAGTAAATGTCTGAGCAGGAACTTCAACCGATTCCATCTCAAACCTGGAGGCCATGCCCTTAACTTTGAGGCTTCAATGCCCCCTTGGACTTCTCTGAGGCCCCCCACAAGAAGCCCAACTTTCCTGGGCAGGTTTAGATACAGTCCTTTCTCCAGTATCTATATCTTCCCCCTGGAGCTTGTTACCATATACTGGTTCTCCCCATTTTATCCTAGAGGCACCGCAATTTCTTTTTCTTTGCAATTTTATTCTCAGTTATTTCCCTAAATTTATCTTCTAATTTACTATATTTCTCTTCAGGTTTTACTCTCTAGGCTTTAACCCATATTTTTATCATTTCAGTCATTACAATCAGCATTTCTAGGCCTTCTCTAAACTTGAAAACACCTGCACCTTTCTCTACACTAGAAATAAGCTGCTGTAAAACACAATAGGATTTATGCTACCATTCACAATAGAAAAATTGCTGTAACATATCTAGTTGTTAATTGAATCAAGGATACTTAAGACTTTCTAAAGAAAATTATAAAACTCTCTAAAATGATATTAAATACCTGAAGAAATTGAGATATATATTCTATTAATGAGCAGAATTATTTGGCATTGTTAACTGCCCCAAATTACTCCCTTTGCTCTCCATGCTTGCATCTTTGACAACATGTAAAATGCATTCTAAGAGCTCCAGGTGATTTTTTTTTTTAAACTGCAGCTTGTCAGGTGAGAACTGCTTTTGTGTATGGGATACACAGACCAATTAAGTGAAAAATATAATGATGTCACAGAGGTATGACAAAGCACAGGAACAAGAAGACTTTAGTTTTTTTATAATACAGATTACTTAAGAAGATAATGATCTTTTAGGTAGAGACTGAACAATGTCAGGAGAGTCCAATGGACAAGATTAGGTAGAAAACTTATATCCCAGTATGCTTCTTTTCTGAATGATGAAAAGACACAAATATAATAAACTCTCATACTTGGAGGATACCACTTGTAAATCACCATTCATTCATTCATTCTTTTACTGTCTGCCACTTGGCCCCTATTTTAAGATTAGGCATGTCATGGAGAATAAGTGTTCTACTCTGGCATACTAGCATGTGAAGAGAGTCCGTTGTTTCAGTGGGAGAAGTATTTAATAGAATCTGTGTTACTGTAGAGGGAGGAGCGATGAACACAGTTTTGACATCTGCCTGCTTCCTCCTATCTGACAAGTAAAAGGCCCCTACAAAGAACATCAACAGTCTGATGAGCTCCCTTTAACTGTTCTTTCTTTCCAGCTTATCCTCAGGCTGAATCTCACAAGACATGGCTAGTATTCTATAACACAGCAAAACTGTTTATCCTTCTTATTTCATTCACTGGCTGATAACTTAGCTATATAAAAAATCCCTTTTGTACTAAAATTTAATGAATAGTCCCTTAGTGTAAGAACATTTTTCCCTTCCTCACAAAATCTGAACCATCTTTCCACATTTTATCAGTTTATCTTCCAAATAGAGGCTGTGATAAAAATATATCAGCTGGTGGTGTTACAAAGTAGTTTTTTCCCACTTCACGATACATTTGGTTCTTAGGGTGACTTTTTTTTTTCTAGTTCGTGGTCTATCTAAATCCATCTAACCACTGGTAATAATAAAACCTAGACATTTTAATTGAAGAATGGCTCAAAAATATGAGAGAGGCATAATAATGGAAAACAAAATAAAATAAGTAATAAGAACCTATCAACAAAGCAAAGACAGAATATGGATTTTACACAGGGTAAATACACTGAGGAAAAATATGTAACTTTGTGTTTATATATGATTCAGAATTTGATAATTTACTTGCTATAATAATGTTTGAGTTACAATTACTTTAAATTTTTTTTTCATTATGAGCTTGTAAAAAAGCAATTTACACTTAAGGAAATGTTCAGTCCAAGGTAGTACTTGACATTGATTGCTAATAATCCTCCAGAGAATGGTGACCTTGACCTCTATACTCTGTAGGTAACTATAACCTGGAAACTGTGGAGTCATATAAATAATAGTATATGGTTATTATAAAATCACATGTTCACTATTTCATCCTAGAAATTAATTATGCACAATCTATTCCTTTGGAAAAGATGAAGTTAGGGATATTTAGATAGGTAATTCAATGCCAGGCTCATAGTTCAAAATTCAGATCTTTATTCTTGATACAAGATTTCCATACACCATAAATCTATTTATTGTCTCAGGAAATAACAAGGACTGTTTTGTGGCAGGAACTGTTTTAGACGTACCGTTAAATAGAACAGACAAGGATCAGTGTCCTGGGGGATGTCGTACTACAGCAGGTGGAACAAACAATAAATCCTAAATATAATACAAGAGTAAATTATGTAATATATAGGACGGTAAAAAGTGCTAGGGAAAATAGTTGAGGTTAAAGGGAATTTGGAATCTTTGGGGTATAAAGATTGTAGAGAACAAATAATTATAGGATAGCTGGTCATTATAAATCTGTAGATTCTACAGAATGGAGCAAAAGTAGTTTTACAGTTGTGAGTATATGAAACCAACTTTATTCTTAAATTATTATTTATTATTATATTATTTTCCATGTGAACAACTGTAAACCTGCTTTTTCCCTACCCTGCATACTTCATACCACTACATACATATGGCTTTAATTGGTTGAGAATTGGAGGATTAGTAGATACACACATTAATTTTCTCCTGGAGAGATAATTTATAACTTTCATTAGACATTTAAATGGATTGTGTTCCAAAAATTTTTTAAAAAGTGACATTTTCAATATTTTATTTTTTAAAAAACTAGATAACATTGCTTTTTTCCTTCCTATAACTTTTAGTTTTATTAACAATAATCATGGGAGTTAGACTTTTTGGAAAGAGCTATATTATTGCATGTGTTAACAGTTCAATCTGAGAAAAGTAACTAAATCAATAAATGATACAAATAATACTGGTTACTTCTTAAAATTTAGCCCTTTTTAATATAAAGATAAAAGGGATTTAGAAAATAGTGAATGTAATCACAATTACTGATCTCATCAGTACATTAAATTTCTACATTTAAAACAATGGTCATTAAATGCAACATCCAGAAAATGTCAAGTACATGATGAAACAATAGCTAATGATGCATTCTAAACAACTGTAATTTTATCCTTTGTAAGATTACATTGCTCCACTTATTTATATCTAAAATGAGAATTATAATTCCTGCTTCAAAAGATTGCTACAGTAATTATATGAGATAATATATGAAGTATGTCTGGAAAAGTCCAGCATTGTTAATGAAAAGAGAAAGGTTTGCATGGCATCAATGTAACCTGGCAGCCCAGGAGAGTGGACTGGAATGTGCATGTGTGAACAATGATGACTTCACTGTACTAGTCAGTGGGGACGGTAGGATGCCATTGAGTGAGCTTGTATACTGTATGGCCATCACATGCAAAATGACTGAGTAAGTAGAGCAATGAATGTGCAGCAAATTTTATGTTACGGTTGAACGTTCATTCCTCCACAGAAACTATTTTGGTGGTTCAGAAGGCCTCTGCCATGGGCAACTTATGATTGGCAGCTTCATCACAACAATACACCTGCTCATGTATCATGTCTCCTGCAGAGCTGTTTAGCAAATCATCAAAGCACCCAGGTGACTCAGCCTCCCTACAGCCCAGATTTGGCACCCTGTGACTTCTGGCTTTTTCCCAAACTAAAATCACTTTTGAAAGGAAAGAGATTTCAGAATGTCAATGAGATATGATGGGGCAGCTAATGATGATTGGGAGAACTGTGTGAGGTCCCAAGGTGCCTACTTTGAGGGGGACTGAGGCATCCGTGTCCTATGTACAATGTTTCTTGTATCTGGTATCTTCTTCAATAAATGTCTCTATTTTTCATATTACCTGGCTTGGATACCTTCTGGATAGTCCTCGTACATGTAAACTCATTCTACATCCAATTCCTTCTTTTTCTTTATGGATAATGTGTACCTATGTTTTCTCATTATTTCAAAAAACATACATATAAGAATTTTTTGCTATGATGGGATCTTCCTTGACATATGGTTCCTCCGGTGTTACTG